>PVIH01009077.1:0-85364 GCA_004025045.1 Sigmodon hispidus | reverse complement strand
GACATCCTTGTCTAGTTCCTGACTTTAGTGGGATTGCTTTGAGTTTTTCTCCATTAAGTTTGATACTGGCTGTCGGCTTCTTGTAAATCGCCTTTATTATATTTAGGTATTCTCCCTGTATTCCTGATCTCTCCAGGGCTTTAATCATAAAGGAGTGTTGGATTTTGTCAAAGGCTTTTTCTGCATCTAAGGATATGATAATGTGGTTTTGATCCTTTAGTTTGTTTATATGATGGATAACATTTACAGTTTTTCGTATGTTAAACTAGCCCTGCATTTCTGGGATGAAGCCTACTTGGCCATGGTGGATGATATCTTTTATGCATTGTTGTATATGGTTTGCCAAAATTTTGTTGAGAATTTTCACATCAATATTCATGAGGGAAATTGGTCTGTAGTTCTTCTTCTTTGTTGTGTCTTTGAGTGGCTTGGGTATTAGGGTGATTGTGGCCTCATAAAAGGACTTTGGCAATATTCCTTCAGTTTCTACTGTGTGAAATAGTTTGAGGAGTAACGGTAGTAATTCTTCTTTGAATGTCTGGTAGAATTCGGCACTGAAACCATGTGGACCAGGGCTTTTATTTTTGGGGAGGGTTTTAATAACAGTTTCAATTTCCTTAAGGTTTATAGGCCTGTTTAGGTAACTAATCTGATCTTCATTTAATTTTGGTAGATGGTACCTATCCAGAAAGCTGTCCATTTCTTCTAGGTTTTCCATTTTTGTGGAATACAGATTTTCAAAATATGACCTGATAATTCTCTGTATTTCCTGGGGGTCTGTTGTTATGTTCCCCTTTTCATTTCTGATTTTGTTGATTTGAACACTCTCTCTCTGTTTTTTGATTAGTTTGGCTAAGGGCTTATCTATCTTGTTAACTTTCTCAAAGAACCAACTCTTAGATTCATTGATTTTTTGTATTGTTCTTTTTGTTTCAATTGTATTGATTTCAGCTCTAAGTTTGATTATTTCCTGCAGTCTACTCCTTCTAGGTGAGTTCGCTTCTAATTGTGCTAAGGCTTTCAGCTGAGCTGTTAGGTCTCTAGTGTGGGATTTCTCAAGGTTTTTCCCATAGGCATCTAGCGCTATGAATTTTCCTCTTAAGACTGCTTTCATTGTGTCCCACAAGTTTGGATATGTTGTAGATTCATTTTCATTAAATTCTAGGAAGACTTTGATTTCTTTCTTAATTTCTTCCTTGACCCAAAGATGGTTCAGCTGATTGATGTTTAGTTTCCATGAGTTGGTAGACTTTCTTTGGAATTTGATGTTGTTGAACTCTAACTTTAGGCCCTGGTGGTCTGATATGTTACAAGGGATTATTTTCATTTTTTTTATGTATTGATATTTGCTTTATGACCAATTATGTGGCCAATTTTGGAGAAAGATCCATGAGGAGCTGAGAAATATGTATATTCCTTTGCATTTGGGTGGAAGCTTCTGTAGATATCTATTAAATCCATTTGCATCATAACCTCTTTTAGACACCTTATTTCTCTGTTGAGGCTCTGTCTGGTTGATCTATCTTGGGTTGAAAGTGGGGTATTGAAGTCTCCCACTATTAGGGTGTAAGAATTGATGTGAGATTCGAGCTTTAGCAGTGTTTCTTTTACATATGTAGGTGCCCCTATATTAGGAGCATAAATATTTAATATTGAAATCTCCTCTTGACCAATTTTTCCTTTGATGAATAAGTAGTGACCATCTTGGTCCCTTTTAATTGCTTTTAGCTTAAAGTCTACTTTGTTAGATATTAGGATTGCAACCCCTGCTTGTTTCTTAGGACCGTTTGACTAGAAAAGCTTTTCCCAACCCTTTATTCTAAGCCTGTGTCTGTCTTTGCAGTTGAGGTGTGTTTCTTGTAGGCAACAGAAGGATGGCTTCTGTTGTTGTATTCATCTTGTTAGTGTGTGACGTTTTATAGAAGAATTGAGACCATTGATATTAAGGGAAATTAGTGACCGTTGATTCATATTCCTTGCCAGTTTTGGTGGCAACTTGTTTGTATTTCCTTTCTCTAGCGTATTCTTCTGTGGACTTATTGATTGTTTGTGATTTTGTGAGTGTATCTGGGGTCCTTAGGTTGGAGTTTTCCCTCTAATACTCTCTGTAGTGATGGATTGGTAGATAGATATTCTTTCTGTCTGACTTTGTCCTGAAATACCTTGTTTACTCCATCTATGGTGATTGATAATTTTGCAGGGTATAGTATTCTAGTTTGGCAGCCATGCTGTTTTAGCATCTGTATAACTTCTGTCCAAGCCCTTCTAGCTTTCATCTTTTCCATTGAATAGTCAGGCGTTATTCTGATGGGTCTGCCTTTATATGTGAGTTGGCCCTTTTCTTTTGCAGCTCTTAAAATTTTTTCTTTGTTCTGTATGTTTTGTGGCTTGATTATAATGTGGCACACTGACTTTTTTGGGGGGTCATATCTATTTGGTGTTCTGTAAGCTTCTTGTATCTTTATAGGCACTTCCTTCTTCATTTTAGGGAAGTTTTCTTCTATGATTTTATTGAAAACATTATCTGTGCCTTTGAGCTGGTATTCTTCTCCTTCTTCTATTCCTATTATTCTCAAGGTAGGTCTTTTCATGGTGTCCCAGATTTCCTGAACATTTTGAGTTATGGCTTTTTTAGTTTTACTATTTTCTTTGACTGATATATCTATTTGAGCTACTGAGTCTTCCACTTCAGAGATTCTCTCTTCCATCTCTTGAACTCTACTCATTATGCTTGTATCTGTGGTTCCAGCTATTTTCTTTAGGTTTTCTATTTCCATCTTTGCCTCATTTTGTGCCTTTTTTATTGCTTCTATTTCAGCTTTTATTTTAGCTTTTATTTCAGCTTTTAGTTCCTGGCATGTTTCTTTCATAGATTTGTTCATCTCTTCCAATTTTTTGTTTGTATTTTCTTCTATTTCTTTAAGGCTTTTTTCATATCTTCTTTGAGAGCTTTGATGATCATCAAAAAGGAATTTTTGGTGTTGCTTCCTTCTGTTTCCTCTTCATTGCTCAGTTCAGGTCTTGTATTTGTAAGATCACCACTCTCTTCTGGAGTTACCATGTTGTCCTTTGTATTATTATGTAATTTTTTGCACTGACGTTTGCCCATGGCTTCAGTGGTTCACGATTAGATGGCTCCTGGTCAATTATGCCGCTCCAGTTTGTGAGCCTTCTGTCACCTCTCTAGTCAGGGTCTCAGTCTGTCTTTCAGAGACCCCTGTAGATGTTGGCTCGCTCAGTTTGAGGTGGCGGTGGGTAGCCGTGCAGCTTCCCTCAGCAGGAGCTGCGGTTATGATGACCTGCAGAGTTTATCTGCCCCTGCTCCAGAGTGAGCTGGGACTCTGCAGACAGCACTTGGTCCCGGGAGTGAAACCAGAAGCTATGGGAGCTGAACTCTCCCTCCTAGGCTGGGATATAGGTGCTTGGGCCTGGTGACCCCTCCTCACCTCTGGGCGGGGTCTGAGTCTGTCCTTCAGAGACCCCTGCAGATGCTGGCTTGCTCAGTTCAAGGTGGCAGTGGGTAGCCATGCAGCTTCCCTCAGCAGGAGCTGCGGGTATGATCTAGAAGATCATTCTAAAAGAGCCAAACAAGAAAAACAAAAGGATTAGTATTTGGGCAATACAAGGAAAATAAACATAGTGACATATACAGCAAAAACAAAACAAAACAAGACTCATTTGTGGAAAGATTAAAAACAAATACTTCTTTAACATATGAATTTACTGAACTTTATTTGTGTAAATGGTGTGGCAGCTATAAATCACAATAAGATATGTTTTATGTAGACTATATTGAAAACCTCAAAGTCTAAAAATGCCAAGCAAGTAATGGCAATAGTTTGAAACTATGAGCCCTTTCCAGTGCTGAGGGGAGGATAAATGGGCCCTGCCATTTTGACCAGTTTGATGTGACCTAAGGAAGTTGATCTTGCTTTTTAAAAACCTCCTGTGCACTGGCTAACCTATGTAAGCATCTTATTCAGTTCGCAGCAATTCAGTGTGTATTAGGGAGTAGATGCACAATGTTAGTTCCATACACATAAAGAACTCCACACAGGTAAAGAGCAACTAATCATCCATCAGCATGGAGGAGTCAGAAGACCTTACACCCAGAGGCTGAAATAATGGATCACTCAGTAAATTCAAAAGCATATGGGCTAGAATTTGGGGTCCTAGTACTCAGACATAAGATGATCAGGGGGGTAGACATCTGTAACCTCAGTAATGGACAGCTAGCCTAACCAATCAGTGAACTCCAGGATCAACAAAAGAGATTTCCAGAAAAGGAAATAGAGACTAACAGAATGGGATGGCAAATATGGATCTCTGGCCTTCACAAGAAAGAACACACATGTACACCTTCACACACCCATACCAATATGAACATGCAACACATGTTGAAGACAAGCATGAACCACTATCATATAAATTATTAATCAATATAAGTTTTAACATTATATAATCATATAATACATCATTTAAGAAAATGTACATAGATGGTAAAACTATCAATATGAATTTAGATATTTTTATGCCAAAAAGTTTCTTAAATAATGTCTTATTTTTTTAGTGCTTATTTTAAGAGTAACAATTAATTTTGCCCAAGCTGTTGAGATATATTTAGTGTACCATTTTACTAAATTTTAAAAATTATTTAGCATGCAAAATAATGGGCTTTATGGAAGCATGTGTATGTGTGTCTCTGTGTTTGATCTCACCAATGTAACTTTATGATTCTCTCACTGGAAATTCATGTTTATTATCTGTCCTAATTTTGGCTGTACCTATCTTATTCCTTTATAGTATGCTGAATACTCAGCACCTATATTTTATTTGTATCATAATGTTTCATAGAAAATCAAGTTTCTCTAATATATGATGACCTTTTAGGTGCTCAAAGACAGTTGTCTTGACTCCTTTTAGATTCCTTTTTTCCCCAAGAACCAAGCACGCTTAAATCATGATTTCCAGACACCTCACCATTTGGCTGCCCTTTCATTGACAATAATCCAGGTTTGAGCACAACATTCCAGTTTATTCTGGCTAGTGAAAGCTATGATGGAATTATTTATTAGCTTTCTTGCTCAGGATGCAGCATTTATTGATATAGCCTAGATTTGACCTGCATTTTGGTATTTCTGTTGTCATGTATGCCACATTAATTAGTACTAAGCTACATATCATTTTAAACCTTTAGGCTGTGTGTGTGTGTGTGTGTGTGTGTGTGTGTGTGTGATATACTTTCCCCATATTCTTAACTTGTATTGATGGTTTTTGTAAGCTGTTTAAATTTACATTTGTAGGTTAACTTATTATTCTGGCTCATTGAGGACTTCTCTGCTCTAATGCACACTGATTGGTTTTCTCTTCTTCCCTGTCCCCAAATTTCATTACCAGTAAACAAGTGCTTGTTTGATTAATCAAATTCTTATTGCACAACCATCTTTGATATGGTAATATATTCATTTTAACAGTTAATAAATATTTTTGAAATGGAAGGAAATGAAAAGAAAGACTTCTCAAGACAATTAATACATGTAATCAAATTCTTGATGTTTGGCCTTGGTTGGGACACATATTTATAACCTCATTTTCTCATGATATTTCTGTGTTTTGCTCACATGCAGCAGAACAGAGACAATCATGTCTTTGTTA
Organism: Sigmodon hispidus; assembly: GCA_004025045.1. Lineage (NCBI taxonomy): Eukaryota > Metazoa > Chordata > Mammalia > Rodentia > Cricetidae > Sigmodon > Sigmodon hispidus. Next base: position 79,709 of record PVIH01009077.1, on the reverse strand, counting down.
AGTTTCTAAGGTCCAAAGCTATGCATTCTACCATGACTGAATTATTTTCTCTGTTGTTTCCTCAGTTTCCCATCTCAGTCTCTAGGAAATGAAATTATGAAGATTTCATTTTTACCCAAACCTGTCTATTTAAAAATAATAATCGTTTTGTTTATTCTTTCATAATTTTGGATATGCACACAATGTGTTTGATTATATTCACCCTCACCACTTCATTTCAAGACTTTCTTATTATGTCTTTCTTTTAATTGCATATGATTAAAAAATAATCTGCTCCATCTAATTAGTTTTGTGTATATGCTCATGGGTTTTGGGCTACCTAGTAGAGCATGGCCAAGCTCCCAGAAGTTCTAATGAAAACTGACCCTCCTTCCCCTAGCAGCTATTAACTGTCAATAGTTCTTCAGATAGGTATAAGGACTTAATTGCTCATTCCTCACCCCTGCTTGACTGGCTTGATCTTGTACATGTCTTATGCAACCATAGCTGCTGTAAATTCAGGAGTTCAATGGTCCTATCATGCCCAGAACAATTTTTGCTCAAGTCTATCTCGACCTCTGGCTATTACAGTTTTTCTGCCCCCTCTTCCATGATATTCCCTGAGCCTTTAGAAAGACATATTTAGTTCATAGCTGAGTATGTCTCAAGAATTGATTCTCTTTCCCTTTAACCAATTATGAGCCTCTGCATTAAATGTTATCTACTGTACTGAGAACTGTGGTTAATCTATGGCTATATAGATTATAGGGAATAATAAGCACCTTTTCTTTTCACAAACATACCATTATTTCTGAATGCTAGGGTGATGATTAAGTTACTTTTAGTTTTTATTTATTTAACTTTTCCTTTGATAAAATACAAGTACCTTTATTTCTCATACATTAAACAAAGTGTGTTTTCATGCATTTTTAAATTACTTTAAATTTTTGAACAAAAGTTGTCTGAGAGAATTTAAAAATATGACACATTATGGATAATAATAGAAAGAAAAAGTACTTTAAACTTGGAGTTCTTTCAGGAAATAGAAAGGGGGCATGGTTGTCTTAAGGAAAAGAATCTTAAAGGAGAAGGTTAGTGGACCATAGGTGGCATCAAATGCAAAAGGATAACAGACAGGTGGGAGACTGGGAAGAAAATGGCAGTGTAGAGCAGAGAAGATGGCAGGGTTGGTTGAGAGTTTTTTTTCCTCCAAGAATTCACGATATTCTTCTATAGTTTCCTGTTTTTGTATTTGTGCTTGGGTTTATAATACGTGTGTAATTTTTGTGTAATATAAAATTTTTTATAATATCTCTACCTTGATAACCTAGAATAATTTATTGAAATAATTTATTCCTCACTGATTTTGATTATATATTCTTCTTAAGTTAAATCTAGCCAGCCTGTAAAGGCTAAGATACTTATCATCTGACTGTTATGGAAAATGCTTGCTGAACTCTGCTTTGAATACTTCTTGTTTATGTTATGGTTTTAGTGTTGACTTTTAGAAATATATTTACATATGATTTGTCTATGGATGCTTATGTAAAAATATTAAACTTTGTATAATAATATAGCCAACCTGTCGAGGGGGTTTTGGCTTTTTTATATTTTTTACCAGTTTTTATTTATCATTACATATTATTATATGCTTTTTAATTAAATTAGTATTAGTAGAAATCTATTTTTGCTACTAATGTAAACCTTCTACTTGAAATTAGATAGGATATATGCTATATTTTTGATAACTTAACAAACTTCTCTGTTCTTAATTTGTTATAAGTTTTTATTGTGAGTAGATTTTTAATTTATAACATTTTCTCTGCATATAATGAATCATGTAATTTTCTTATTCAAGTAATATAAGATATTAAGTTTTTGAATCTTAAACCTCAAATTGCTAAAGTAAGTCCTATCAATATTAAGGTATTAATATTTTAATATTAATATTTATTTGTTGATAGTTAATTTGGATGTTTCCATTTGTGATCAGGAGAGATACTGAACTATAATTTTTTTCTTTTCATTAGGTTGGTTATCAAACTTATGAACTTCCCCAAATTAGTTGGAAGTGTTAACATTTTCTACTCTTTGAAGGTATTTATGTTTCAGTTATTGCTTCCTTAAACAATGGGCATAATTAGTATAAAGAAATCTAGGCTTTGCTATTTTTAAAGAGCAATATTTTATCTAAAGATTGGAATTATTTTTAAAATTAATTTTATTTTTTAAATAAATATATAAATTAATTTTAATTTTTAAATGAATATATAAAATGATGTACATCATTTACACCCCTGCAACTTCCTCTATATACCCTCCACTCTCCTTTAAATTCATGACCTTTCTTTTTTAATTATTATTGTTTGGAGGTCAAAGGACAGGCTCAGGTATTAATTCTTGTCTTTCACTTTTTTTTTTGAAGCATAGTCTCTTTTGTTGTTCACTGAAGATATGTTGGCCCTCAGTCTCCTGATTACACCTCCTGTCTTGCTCTAGCAGCACTGAGTTGATAGACAGGCACTGGGGACTTGAACTCAGGTCCCTAAGCTTTAGTAGTAAGTACTTTATCCACTAAGCAATCTCCCTAATTCACCTCTCACATTTTTATGCCAAACAAAACCAGTCATTTGTGAGCTAAACTTGTAGCCAACAATAAATCAAGGAGTTCCAAGTCCATGTCCTTTTGTCACGAAACACTTCATTTTCATTTGCTACTATATTATAAATGGCATTATAGAAAATACAGCTGAACAAAAGCCAATAGACACATGGAGCCAAGTGTGTGGGAAGGGTCCACAGCTTTCGTGCTCTTTCTCTGCTTGCTGTCCTCTGTTTTCAGCTATTTCAGCTCTCTGCAAGCTAACTCAAACACAATCTTTTTAGTTTTGTTCAAGGCTTCATTATATAAATACAATTGATTGTATGGTTGATTTTTAGTGATCACATTAACCTTTAGCCCTTCTGCTCTCCCAGAAGTGTGGGGAATTGAAGGCTCTAGTCTTCATAATTAAGTGGCTGGTGCTCATGAATATTAACCTCCATCTTCTTTGCTATATATTTTAACCAATATTCATCTTGTGAAAATAAACTTGGTCTTATTAACCAAGAAGTTTCAAGGTATTCAGAGCTCTGTGCCATGAATTCGGGGGCAAAGGTCAATGGCTAGATCAAAAGATTCTCCTACCAATCTAATCTATAAAATATGGGTGTCATGCCTCCACAAGTGGGTCAAAATTGAATATTAGAACAAAGATTCACTTAGCACTTTTAAAGCTTTTGAAATCACCAGAGGTTTTAGAAACAAATAGTTTTAATGCCAAGATCTAAGACTAAAACCCACTATGTATATTTATTATTATTACATAGTTTTACTTTTGTGCTTAAACTATAACTTGGTTATTGTAATTTTCTTTTGCCTTTGGGAATTTTGATTTGATTCACTTTTATAATTTCCAGGGAGTTTTCTTTTGTAGAAAAGATTCTGAACATTGAAGTTAATTTTCTTGTATCTATTCATTATTATTCTTAATAAACTCATTTTCTAGTTACTTGATTCAACATTCATTTTTGATAATTTCACTATAAATATGCTGAACACTTGGCTCCTATCAAGGGTTCTCTTTCTGGCTTGTTGTTATTTTTTCTTTTTTGGTGTCAACTTATTTTTGAAAAAACATAAGATACTGTACACAAGCAAGCAGTAACTATGGAAATAATTTGTCAACTAAAATGATATTTTTCATCCCCAAAGCTTATATTTGCTTTTGGAAAATAACTAGGGATACAATCTGTGATAAGCTTAATCTAATTTCAGGGTTTGAAATTATTGGAATCCAATCTTTTTTCTCTTTGAAAGTTGCTATATTTATGATTTATCTTTGTGATTAAGGTATAGCTTTTTGTATTCCCAATATGAAACACTGAAAGTTTGTATTTTCTATTCTATAAAGCACTACATAGGCTCTCTGCTATTGTAGAATATTATTTTAACTAGGCAAAGGTGTGTTACATTTGTTTATGATGTGGAATATTATTTTAATTGTGTGAAGTTGTGTTACATTTGTTTACACTACATTTGTTAAACAATGAAAGGATGTGTGATCAGTTATGCAAAGATGTGTTGCATTTGTTTCATCTTGCCTGCCTGAGGCACCTGATTGGTCTAATAAAGATCTGAATGGCCGTTAGCTAGGAAGGAGAAAGGATAGGAAGTGCTGGCAGAGAGAGGGAATAAATAAGAGGAAAAATCTAGGCTTAAGAGGAGGATGAACAAAAGAGAAGGAGAGAAGTAGGGACATGGGGCACACCCAGGACAAGAAGCCAGACAGATGCCAGACAGCCAAAGAAAAGCAGTAAAAGAAAGATAATAGCTCTGAGGCAAATGGAGATAAAGAGAAACAGGTTAATTAAAGTAAAAAAACCTAGCCAGAAATGTGCCTAAGATAGGCCAAGCATTCAAAACTACTAAGTCTCTGTGTAAAGATTTGGGAGCTGATTGGTGGCCTGACAAGGGAGAAAAGCCAACTATACTCAGCCTCTTAGTTGCCTTCCAGATCTATCAACACTGTTAAGGTAAAAGTGGCTGTGCACACAAAACTTGTCACTTGGGTCTTTTCCTTCTAAAATTTTTGCTATATATGTTTGATCATTTCCTTAGTCTTTATAGAGTCAAGTAAATTCTACATATATATAGATATATATATTTAAAAACTTTCATATGTTTTTCAGTGGGAAGATTTGTTTCACTTTGTTATGTTGTGAATATCACCAAACATTCTTTTTTTGAAAGTTTTTTTATTGTTTTTTGAAAATGAATATCAAATTTTATATAAAAAAGCAAAACATCCAGAATAACTAAAAAAAACCCATACAGTAATAAAACTTGTTTTTTTCTCTAAATATATGAAACATAAAAAACTAAAATCTAAGGTTAGGCTCAGCTACAGTTGAAGAAAGCACAGTAGATCACAGTTAATGCCCAGGGATGCATTATGGTCACCACAAATTCCTGCAAAGAAGCTCTTCTACAGTCAAACCAGAAGTTGTTTTTATTTATTTGTGTGTGTTTTAAATCACGTTGTACGCCCATCATCTTTCAATGAAATAAGAATGCTTTTGCCTAAAGTCCACTAATGAGTGAATACATCCACAGATTATCCTTCTGGGTTAGTGAGACCTTGCTCAGGAGGATAATCTTCATATCCATCCATTTGCCTGCAAATTTTAGGATATTTTTTTTTTTTACTACTGAGTAGTACTCCATTGTGTAGATGTACCACAGTTTGTTAATCCATTCCTCATTTGAGGGGCATCTAGGTTGTTTCCAAGTTCTTGCTAATACGAATAATGCTGCTATGAACATAGTTGAGCTAATGCTTTTGGGATGTGAATGTGCGTAGTTAGGGTATATGCCCAATAGTGGCATTGCTGGATCCTTGGGGACATTAATTCCGAGTTTTCTGAGAAACCACCATACTGCATTCCAGAGTGGCTGAACAAGTTTACACTGCCACCAATAATGGAGAAGTGTTCCCCTTGTTCCACATTCTCTCCAGCATAGGCTATCATCTGTGTTTTTGATCTTAGACATTCTGACAGGTATAAGGTGGTATCTCAAAGTTGTTTTGATTTGCATTTCTCTGATGGATAAAGATGTTGAGCATTTTTTCAAGTGCCTTTCATCCATTTGTAATTTTTTGGCTGAGAATTCCTTTTTAACTTCTGAAACCATTTTTAAAGGGAAACATCATTCTTTATAATAGCTGCAAATAGCATTAAATACCTCAGGATAACTATCACCAAAGAAGTAACAGATCTGTTTGACAAAACTTTAGATAACTGAAGAAAGAAACTGAAAAGGATATCAGAAAATGGAAAGATGCTGCTGGATAGGTAGGATCAACATAGTAAAAATGGCAATCTTACCAAAAGCAATCTACAGATTCAATGCAATTCCAATCTAAATCCCAACACAATTTTTTACAGACCCTGAAAGAACAATATTAAATTTCATTAGAAATAACAAGAAAGCCAGGATTGCCAAAACAATTTTGCTCAACAAAAGAACCTCAGAAAGCCTCACCATCCCTGATTTCAACTTATACTATAGAGCTACAGTGATAAAAACACCCTGGTACTGGCATAAAAATTGACTTGTGGATCAATGGATTTGAATTGAAGACCCCAAGATAAACCCAAAAACCTATGAACACCCAATTTTTGATAAAGAGGTAAAAAATATTCAATGGAAAAAAGATAATATCTTCAACAAATTGTGTTGGCATAACTGGATGGCAGTATGTAGAAAAATGCAAATAGATCCAAGACCCTAACCCTACACAAAACTCAAATCCAAGTGGCTCAAAGACCTCAACATAAACCCAACCACACTGAACCTGATAGAAAACAAAGTGGGAAATACTTCCAATGCATTGGCACAGGTGACCACTTCCTAAATATAACACCAATAGCACAGACACTAAGAACAACAATCAATAAGTGGGACCTCCTGAAACTGAGAAGTTTCTGTAAAGCCAAGGACACAGTCAACAAGACAAATAGACAGCCTACAGAGAGTGCTAAGTCATGCCTTTAATTCCAGCACTTGGGAAATAGAGGCAGGCTGATCTCTATTACTTTGAGTCCAGCCTGGTCTACATAATGACTTCCAGGACAGCCAGGAAAGAAACCCTGCCTTGAAAAACCAAGAGAGAGATAGAGAGGGATAGAGAGAGAGAGAGAGAGAGAGAGAGAGAGAGAGAGAGAGAGAGAGAGAGAGACAAGAGAACAAGTAACTGAATCCCTAGTAGAACTTCACAGTATCTTATCATGTGTTATACTATAATTTAATTATTGATGATGTTTATATTTACTCACTTAATATATTATTATAAGCACTCCCCAATAGTCATGATTTTGTATAAGCTTTAATGTACATATATATATTATGTTTTACATAAAAGTGTCTTATACTTTAGGCATGGCTTTATTATAATAAGGAATATTCAAGAAATCTATAACTTTGAAGTATATCTTTATATATAACTTATTAAGTTCTCTATTGTATATAAAGTTTATACTATTTCATGATAAATAAAGCTACTATCTACTTTATGTTCTTTTTATTTTAAAATCTCTATCTTTTAGGAGAGTTTAAAATAGTTTCTTATAGATAGTAAGAGTGTTGACTTGCATGATTCAACATGCCACAATATTTACAGTTCTAACAACACTCATTAACAGTATAATGCCCATTCAATACACTTCTATCAGACCAAATGTATACTTTTAAAACCAAAGATCCTTACACTTCTTTAAGTAAAAATATGATACAATTTACTTACTTTTATTTATTTAATTTCAATTATTTTGAATGAATGTTCATCTATTTCTTATCATACCTTCTTTGGTGAACTAATAACATTTGGATATTTTTCTACTGGATATATTTTTTTCTAATGATGTATATTACTTTTGATGCAGAAATTATATGCACTCTCTTTATCAGTTGCTTCCCTCATTGCTATGCTGAAAACCTAAGGAAAGTAACTTAAGGAAAGCAGCCTTTGTTCTGGTTTACCGGGTGTTCCAAGATGTTGGGAAGGCCTGATAGCAGGAGCTGCCTGCTGGTCACACAAAATCCATAGTCATGAAGACTAGAATGATAAGTATTGATGCTTGGCTATCTTTTTTCAAACTTATGCAGTCTAGGACCAGTGAATTTCACTAAGTGAATGCTACAGCACACACCCAGAAGCATGTCTTTCTTGGTGATTCTAAGTCCCATCAATTTGATAATTAGTGTTCACCACGTTGTAATTCTCATTTATAGTAAATATGTTGGACATTATCTTACCTTACTTTTGGCTTATTGATTTTGCTGATGATAGTACATACAGTTATGTTTAATGATAATATACTTAAATCTTTGACCCTTTCATTTTGTTTTCTTCTTTGATATGCTATCACCATTCTCCCTATAAAAGAGATCAGTTAAATATTCACCTATTTTTTCTTTTAGTTGTTTCTATGATTTTATGTGCTTTTCTTTACACATGAATTCAAATTCATTTCTTGGTCTCCTGATACAGATTTCTCACAGGAAAAATCTAGATGGTGTATTTATATTATTGGTCCAAAGTTCTTGGGCCTGTGTTTAAATGATTGTGTAAAGAGTAATACCTGTAGTTATGCTTTCTGCTCTCCAGGGAACACAAAAGTTATAGAGGTTCAAAAGACAAGGCATAAAGATGGATGGTTTAAATCAAACATGTTTAAAATATCTTGCTTTTATAAATTCATTTATACTTACTTTTCCAACTGGTCAGCACCACTGTCATTTTTTTTGTTCCTTTAACATTATTTTTATTAATTCTTTGAGAATTTCATACATTGTATTCATCCCAACTCCTCTTAACTCCCCTCAGATCCAGCTCCATTTCACAGCTTTCCCGAATAACAATAATCCATCTTCTCTAATTTTTTCCACCTATTTACTTGTTGGTGTTGGATCATCCATAAGAACATGGTCAATCTACAGGGGTGACCCTTCAAGTAAATGGACTGTTTCTCCTACAGAAGCCAACAACTGTTCACAGATCTCCAGTTAGAAGTAGGACTTCATGAACTTCTTTCAACTCCAAGATAGAGTGCTGGCTTAATCTTTTGCTGGTCTTGGGACAACTGCTCTACCTGCTTTGAGTTCAAGAGCATAGAAGTCCTGTCATGATCAGAGCACACTGTGTTGATGATCGTATGTGTCAATCTTCATGCCTTTTCCATTTACACCCCATATACTAATTACCTTACCAAATATTTTTGGTAGGAGATGCATGATTAACTTTATTGATAGTCACCTTATAGAAGTTGTTGGGAAGTGCATGGGGAGGAGCAGGGCAGGCGTCAAAAACTCAGGCCAGGTCACAGCCTTTATCGGTCTCCGTAAGCCATATTTACAATAATGCCAATTAGATCAAGTTTTAGGTAGATGAGATTCTACCACTTAATCACTAGGTCCCTTAAGTTTTTTTTTTTTTAAACTTTATTTATTTGCCTTGGTGTTTGCCTGGAACTGGAACTACAGACAGTTGTTAACTGCCATGTGGGTGCTGGGACTTGAACCCGGGTCCTCTGGAAGAGCAGACGGTGCTCTTAACCGCTGAGCCATCTCTCCAGCCCCGTCCCTTAAGTTTTAAATCCTTCAGTTGCATTGAACTCAGAGTCATATTTTTCGCAATATTTCTACTAGCAACGTATTATAAGCATAATTGATTAAAACACCCCACCTTTATGCCTTCTCTTTTGACTATCTGTATCTTTTGTGGTCATTAGTTTGAAGATTGGAAGACATTTTAGAAGATATATTTAGCTTGCCATTAATGAATATATCTATGTAAGCTATAATTATAATGCCTCATTAACATTTGCCATTTGAATATGAGGAAACATCCAGAAACACTATCTTCCATGACAAATTATAGATTCAAAGAACTAAAAGATATGTTAGTGAAAAAAATTTTGAAAATGCATAAAATTAGAAGCTTACATGCTAGAAAATTCAGACAACACTAATAGGAAAGAATTTTGACATCCATAGTAAAAATTTTATGTTGCCTTTAATGGGTAGTAAAACTGAAAGAAATTCTTTTAAGCAATCAATAGCAATAAGAAACCTCATCCTTATTTGCAGATTCATACAAACAAGCTATTATCTTTTATATTCTCTCAGAAGAAAATTATATGGCAATATTATATTATGAAACAACAATTAAAGAATATACAGTCATAAAATATGAAAAAGTATATCAGGCAGTTAATGAAAATATAGTGAAATGCTTTTCTGAATTTTGTGATGTGTTTTGGTATTTTTCAGTGTTTTAAAGAGGATAATTATAGCACTTTCTGTTCATAGTATGCTATGACTCTATTATTTTCATTAAAGAGGGTTCTTTAAATTATACAAGTTTTTAAGACATAGCCTTGCTGTTCTGTTTTCTCAGTGCTGTTTTATTGACTAGGACCTGATGGAAGAATCTCCCCATTTGCAAGCCAAAGTGCTTGGATTTTTCAAAGTCAATGAAATTCAGACCTTAAATGTCTCCTGTTTTTAGTAACACTAATGTGAGCCCCCCACTTTGGGAGTGGAGCCAAAGAGAGAAAAGGATGGAGGCAGAATCACATATAGCTTTGGGAGGGTATGCTGATTGCCTGATCCTGTAATGACAGAGATGACCTACCTTTCAGGCAGGGACAGTGCCATCAATCAACCTTGCTTAAACTATTAGCACTGTCAGCTTCTTGCTTAGAGATGACAATTCAAGGGTAGCTTTCTTTGATTGGTGAAATTTCCTCAATTAAAAGAGCAAATAAGTCAGAAGCAGAGACAGGACCATACATCTCTTGCAACAAGATCTGTGTCCATACTTTTAGTCTACATAGTTTTTGACTTAGTTTTGCAAGAATGTGAAAATGATCCTCAACAGAAGCCCTAGACCAGAGAAGATGTCCAGTGCCCTGCTCTATTGCTTTTTTCTTCATTTCATATTTTTGAGACAGGGTCTCTCACTGAACTTAGAGCTCACTGCTTCAGCTAGACTGCATTTCCAGTAAGCTCTGGAAACCTGGCTATAACTGTCCCACCCTAGTAGTGTTGGGTTATAGGTATGTGGTCATATTTGGCCTTTTATCCTGGTGCTGGAGGCCTGAACTCAGATCTTCATGCTTGTGCAGCCAGTGTTCCTGCCACAAACCACCTCCTCAGCCCAGACACTGCCATTTTCCAAATATTCCCAAAAGTCTGTTCTGGAAAAACTTTGTATGCCTACTGTTTTTCTCTTACTTTCCAAATAAAGGGATGCAGCTCTGGTTTCTCTTTGAGATGATGCTGTCTCATAACCCTTGAGAGCCCATGACTGGGATACTTTAGTTCTTTTTTAAGAGCACCAGGTCCTGTTTTAAAGGGTGAAATGAGGTAAAAATTTCAGTTGATCTTCTATTTAGTCTTTTTTCTCCCTGACTCTATTTCTAAATTATTCAGGTAATTAAAAATGTACCTGTCAGCCACTTAAACTAATGATATTGCTCATGTCTAATGGACGGCAGCTTCTCTGTATGTGTTCCAGATACATATATGAATAGAATTTAGTGTAGATACACATCTGTTCCGAGTATCAGAGTAATCCATATACATCCAGGGTTGGCTTTGAAACCCTTATTCCCAGAAACCTAAGGCAAGAGACATGGAATATACATGATTTGTTTTCTGATCTAGAGATAACCATAAAAACTGACTGACAAAAAACAAACTTTATTTCTAAGAGAGCTCTACCTTCATTGATGAAGGAGGAGGTTCTTGTTGGCTTTTCTTGTGAGTTTATTAAGGTCTTTAAAGTAACAATGTCTAAGAGAACTGCTTTAAAACAAAACAAGGTATCTCATTTCTGCATGTTAGGTATACTGATTAGTACCAATGCTTTCTCTAAAAATAATGGTTTCAACTTTGCATCATTTTGTTTCCCAGAGGATATTTGATACAGTTGAAGACATTTTACATTGTCCTGTGTTATCAAGTAGAATCCTCATCACAAAAGCGAGTAGTGCTCACTTTGAGAAGCAGAAGCCTTGCTTAGGCAATAGGAGCAAAGTAGACATAGCAAACTCTGTTGATTCTGATATGATCCAAAATTTTATTAACATCTAAAACTGCGCTTGACTATGAACTCTCAGGCCGATTGTATCATTGTTAATTATGACCACAAGTGGTATCTTTAAGAATACCAGTTCTGATTGCTTAATCCTATTTTCATTTTTATTTATTTATTTACTTAGAAACAGAACTGACTTGGATGTGGGTAGGCTCACCTGTTGGCTGTGCTGTGATGGAATAATGCTGTTGCTGTTTCAATATAATTCATCATCTTGCTATAAAGTCTGCCAGCACTAGGGGCCAATAGATACATCTATACCTATAGACTTCTCTCAGTAGACTGGAGGCCGTGGCACCACTGTACTTGTAGTTTTAGAAAGGTCCTGCCTTGTATTCCTTAGGAAATGTTTGTTACTTTGGTTTTCTATGCTGTCTGATAGATTAAATGTAGCTGTAGACGTCATAGGGAAAATTATGTAATGCTTTCTTGACATTCTTATTAAATGTAGCTGTAGACGTCATAGGTAAAACTATGTAATGCTTTTTTGACATTCTTTTTACAGAGCTAAAAATACCTTTATGTATGTGTGTGTGTGTGTATGTGTGTGTGTGTTTTAAATCACTTTAGTCACCCATCATCTTTCAATGAAATAAGAATGCTTTTCCTTAAAGTCCACTAATGAGTGAGTACATCCCCTGCTTATCCTTCTGGGATTGTGAGACCTCGCTCAGGAAGATATTCTGTAAATCCATCCATTTGCTGGCAAATTTTAGGATATCATTTTTTTCTTACTGCTGAGTAGTACTTCATTGTGTAGATGTACCACCCTTTGTTAATCTATTTCTCCAGTTGAGGGGCATCTAGGTTGTTTCCAGGTTCTTGCTATTATGAATAATGCTGCTATGAACATAGTTGAGCTAATGCTTTTGGGGTGTGAAGGTGTGTTAAAAGCACCTTTTATGATGCTGGTAGGAATGAATCTGAAATGCAAAATCACTGATAATGTTAGAAGCATTGACTGAATAGACTGAGTTAATTAAAATGTTTTACAGTTACAGATCTAATAGTAATTTTGCAAATTATGTAATGAGAGCTACTTGATCAAATATTTTCTACAGTCTCCCTATTATACTTTGATCTTTAAAATATCTAATTTATTTGAATTGTAGAAACATTTTGACTTTCACAACTGTAGCAAAATATCAGTAGAAAACTAGACAGTCACAATTGCAGAAATGGCTCTTGTAATTGGGAAGATAAACAAGAGAACTCTTCAGTCTGTGGATTGTTGCAGTGAACAGAAGTCGTGTGGAATATGGAAGACTAGCATAGAAACAAAACAAAGGTAGCATCTGCTATCATAGAAGGCTGAGCAAAGAAAGCCATGGATCTGGAAAGTAGTAGATACATTTACCAAGAGTAAGATGGTTATTCCAAGAGTAACAATCTATATATTCTTTAGAAAATTGAGAAAGCAGGAACAGTTAAGTTCAAGAATATAGATTGTCTTTTAATTGTAGTCTATATTTATTTCCTCTGGTACTTATAACAGGCTACCACTGATCAGCTTATATTAACTAAAAACATTCATGTTTCATGACTTTTTTTAGAGAGGTATAAAGAAATGTAATTTACTAAGCAGACCAAAACTTCTATTCACTTCCATTTTGGTGAAGCTATGAGTTTACTGGAGTTACTTATACAAAAAAGTGAAACTCTTGGACAGATATATCCAAGTTCCCTGGGTGTTGTAAGTATTGTCATAGCACTGGGAAATTCTACACCAGTTAATTGTTTACTTCTTTACCTCACACAATATCAGAAGGTGTTGGACCTCATGAGAATACTGTGATGGCCTTCTAGGGCTTTTGTGAGTTTCAAGAATCTAGTGATCCTGCATGAGGTCTGACTTTGAGGGTCTCCTATGTATCATCAGATTCTTAGCTTCATGATGACAATAGTAATGTCTAAAATAGAGAAAACATCTTTCATTCAGTTTCTTAGTTTTCTTGTGGTCAGAAAGAATACTACCAGGCAGGGTACCTGTAGGGTACTATTCCATCAAGGGGCTTTCAGAAAGAACATATTGCCTGCCTCTTGAGTCTGCATGCTGCCATCATTTTTCTCCTCTTCCTGATATCACTGTGATCTTCAAGGCTAGCATCTTCAAATCTCTTTCTGTCCTGATGTCTTTTTGCTATTTACAGTGTATGTGAAAGGCATCTCTGCCAACATTTAATAAACATACATGAGCTGGCATTTGAGGACCTCCAGTATTTACCACCAGGGTAATGCCCTCACATCAAGATCTTTAATGTAATCACATCTGCCAAGATACTTTTTCCAAATCAGGTTCAGTGTGTTGAGATTCACCGTTATTAGCCTGTTACAGACACACTAAGGACATACCAGTTGAGTGTATCACAGGTGCTTTCTGTTTTAGAATACTGTTATTCAGATTGTGATCTTTGGTGATTTAATTCACTATTCCCCAAGTCTTGGTTTTCTCATTTACAAAATGAACTTCCAAACAGTCCAGAAGAATGTGATGAAGGTCATTTCACTAGTCCTATTGAAACACTTAGACACTGACTGGTGGATAATGAACTCTAGTAACACTCAGCAATCATTTCTTCTTATGCTATTCATGATGGTATTATGGTTGTCACAGAGGGGAGAACCATGTGAGAAGAAACTAAGCATTTGCTTGGTGGTCTATATTATGTTGCTTGCTATATTTCTTTATTGCTACTTTATTTTATGTCTTTAACTAAAGCTAAGTTTAATCATAAGATTAAAACAGCAAACTGATGTCTATAAAGCTAAGTTTAATCATAAGATTAAAACAGCAAACTGATGTCTAAACAAAGCATTTAATATTTAAATTTATGGAGTTTATTTAACTTTGTCTCAATGAAATATACTAACTGAATCCCAGAATCCAGTAGATAACCCAGAAAGCCTTTCAAGAGTCTGTTAACAATACATGGACTTAAGAGGATAGCAGATAAACTCTTTACTCAGAGAAGAAATTGCATTGCACTCTATAAAAGTGTTTGATCTACTTTATCAACTTTTCTGACATAGAAATAAAATCTCAGGGCTTTAGATCATAGCAAAAGTTCTTTTTACTTAATTGAGAGTCCTGCCGAATGCAAGTTTTATGTCAGTCACTATCCCATTCAGGCTTCTATTTTAAAATTTAAATTTAATGTAATTATTATTTTTATTTAAATTTTTTTACGTAACAACCACTGTTCTCCTTCCATCCCCTCTTTTCAGTCACCCTCAGCTTTATCCCACCTCACCCCACTCCCATTCACTCCTCATAGAGAGTAAGGACTCTCTGGGAGAGTCAATACAGCCTGTCAATATCAACTTGAGGCAGGACCAAGCCCCTCTACCCAGTATCAAGGCTGAGCAAGGTATCCCTCTATAGGGAATGGGTTCCAAAAAAACAGTTCATTCATTGGGTATAATTTCTGGTCGTCCTACATTGGGCCCCAGAAACTGGAAGTTATTCACATTCAGAGATCCTAGTTCAGTTCCATGAAGTTTCCCCAGCTGTTAGTCTAGAGCTGCTAATAGCTCAGGTCAGCTGTCTTTTTGGGTTTCTCCATCATGATATTGGTCCCTTTGCTCATATAATCTCTGTGTCCTCTTTTTGGCTGGACTGCAATCTCAACTCAGTGCTTAGCTGTGGATCTCTGCCTCTGTCAGTTGCTGGATGAAGGTTCTTGATGACAATTAGGGTGGTCATCAATTTGATTACAGGGAGAAGCCATTTCAAGTACTCTCTCTACTATTTCTTGGAGCCTGATCTGGGGTCATATTTGTGGCTTCCTGGTATTTCCCTAGCATCAGGTTTCTCCCTAAGGCCCAAATGGTTCCCTCTGTCAAGATATCTATTTTGTTGTTCTCCCTCTCTGTTCCTCTCCCATCTCATTCCCTCATGTTCTCTTCCCTCCTTTCATTACCCTCCCTCCTCCATGGTCCCAGTTTACTCAGGAAATATTATCTATTTCCCATTCCCAGGAGGATTTATGAATGTCCCTATTAAGATCCTTCTTGTTACCTAGCTGCTGAGGGGTTGTGGGTTGGATTTTAGACATAAAGCAAAGGATAACCAGGCTATAATCCAGGCTTTATTTACCTTTCAGAGAGTGTACTGCTCTCTCTTTTCTCTACTAATGTAAAATAAGCAAATTAATTTGTTAATTAAAACGCAACAAAACCTTTTTAGTTTAAAATTCGACTGTGTTTCTTTTGAAGAAATAGGACTTTATTTTTCTAATGATAATGTTGGGTTGTTTTGAAGATGGTATGTTGGGCTCCATTGTACACACTAATGGGTAGATCATGTAATTTCTTTTGGGAATTGTGTCAGTGTAATGAAAGTCCTTGATGGGTCACATTACAATACTGTTGTTTTCATTATTAAAATGATAAAATTTAATGAACAAAAATTCAAATGACAATGTCAAGGGCATACCAATGAAAACAATTATTCATTTTTCTTCATATTTCACACACACACACACACACACACACACACACACACACAAAGTAACCACACACAGCTATAATGCAAAAGCAGTCTGAAGACTGACTGCTCTTTTACATAGCACAGGCTTAAATAATAAGGACTTGCCATTTCATAAGTTAAATATAGGTTGAATGTGGTAATTCCATATGGCACAGACAATATGGGAAAGGAGCTTTTTGATTTTCCAGAGCTATCAAATGAAAGTAGCTAGATAAAACATTCAATGGGATCAGGAGAGTTTTACATTTTCCAGTTGCTTATATTCCTTCCAATAAATATCAGCTGAGTCTTGGCTCCATTCTTCATTTTAATATCAATGGTTATGGGTACAAACACTACTAAAAAAAGGGAAATGAACAAAAGAAATTCATACCAGACTAAGTCAGGTATATAGAAAACAATGAAAAATACAAATTGTTACAAACTTTGTAATCGTTTATTTTTGACAGTGTTTATCTCTTTAAGTGTTTATCTTTGTACCCATTTTCATTTCATCTTTATATGTCTCATAAAATTGAAGATCACTCAATGTTTAGCTTTCTGGTGTCTGATCACAGAGAGCAGATTGCCCTGGCACTTTCATATACTGTAGGAAAAGAAAGCAATTTTCATATGCTGAGATTTATTATTAGAGTGTGTTTTTCAATATAGCAACACATGACTACAAAATTTAACGTACATGAATATACAAGTGTATAATGCAAGAATAATATTAGGTAAATCTTTATACCTTCTGTTGGAGAAAATGCAGAGAAGCAAATAGAAGTGCTCACACACACCTCCTCCTTCTCCTTTTTTATCCTCCACATGTCTTCTTGTCATCAACAATACAGAGAAGGAGCATTGCATTTTACCCCCAGAAAGTTCTCTAAAACATCCATTAATCAAATGGGGGATGATGAGTCTTTATTATAAGTGGTTGAGAAAATGCTAAATGTCTGGTGTCAGAGGTAGATACCCAGGGTACATGTAATGGCCCAGAGAGGAGTATACCTTATAAAAGTAGGCATAGAGCCCCATTATCATTATTTCATTAAATGGTTTCTATATTCTTATAATTTATGTTTGACTGTAAGTTTCATATTTCTCCTATCAATGAGATTCCCCAATTGAGCACACCACATTGTGAGGCATATTGACTTTGTATTGACAAACTGTGTGAACTCTTACTTATTGCATTTCTTCTGTCTGAAGATGCTTATGACCTAGGGAGCAATCTCCTATTTAATGTCATGGTACATTCCAGGCTGGAGTGAATGGAATGACAAGTAGTTAATTTCAGGACCTAAAAAGTGATATTATCCTGTACCAGCATGTATGTTATATGTCATTAAAAATGAGTAGGTAGGGAAGGAAATGACTATGGCTCACAAATTTAGGGAAAATGATATGGCTTTATTTTTGTATATATATTTTTAATAGCACCTTTCACCATAGAATAAAGGAACTCAGATAGAAGATTTGGTTTCAGCCCAGAAATGATGGAAAGGAGTTTATATTTTTCATTTATTTCTTATCAGTTTGACACATAATTGTCAAAGAGAAAATAGTATTGAGAGTAAATAAATTAGTCAGATAACTTTATATTGTGTTTTCTGTGATTGAAAACTAGATATTTGGATGGTATATAAACATCACTAGAAACTCCTTTATAGTCACATAGGTACTGAGGTAGTAGGTTAAGGTAGCAGAAATGAAATAAAATTGGTCCTGAATTTACATTTGTTTTAAGTAGTGCTTGTATATTGCTCCTGAATATTGCTTGTTGTTAATTTTTCCATAATAGTTTAAGTCTCAGCTGAGCAGTTATGCATGCTTTAATCCTAACACTTGGGAGGGAAAGGCACAAGATCTCTGTGAGTTCATTGCCAATCTGGTCTACATAGTGATTCCAGGGCAGCCAGAGCTACCGTAACCCTGTCTTGAGAAGAACAAAACAGAATAAAAATTTTAATCTCAGGATTTAACTGTTTTTCAAGCAGTAATTTGAAGCAAATTTGAAATAAGAATGTTCCTTAGGTGCAGATAAGTCAGTCTATATTTTTCAGGTATAATTCCACAAATTTAGTTTCTACATCTTTTTTAAACATATAATAGGAAACATCCTCATGTCCCTCAGTTCTGTTGCTTATGTTCTATAAGAATGGCCTGTCTTGAGAAGATCAATGGAACCACCATTACAGACTATATAGCAGAAAGAAGAGAATGAGCAGAATTGTAAAATGAACAGCATAAAAAGAAGAATGGACATTTGGATTGATCTATTCTGTTAGCATCCCTCTCCTGGCCCAGTAGCATGAAATTTGTCAAAGTCACACTGTTAACTTGACATTTCAAAGTGTTCTATAAGCACTTCAGAGAGGAAGCTTTTTCAGGTCTAAAAGAGAAGGATCAACTCAAAATCAAATGTACTTGTGGAGAACCAGAACCTGGTCTAGGTATTGTTTTCCATAACACTCACTGACATAATTCTTTAAGTAGAAGTAGACAGCATTGCTGAAGTTGCTTAATGGTATACCATGGGTAATAGTTAAATGCTAAGGCTGATTAAGCCTATGCTTAGTGATTTCTTATAGATTGAAAAAAGGGAAGATTATGCCTGAGTCTTGGTTCTTGCCTATTAGTTAACAGGGTTCATTAAAACAAAGCCTGAAATAAATTTTAGTTTGCTTTTCTCTGGCATATATCTGTGTATTAAAGGGAGGTTATGGCTTTAAATAAGTTGCCTGATAAGGCTTCCAAATATTTATAATATCTAAGTTCTTTGAGTAGTGATTTATAAAAGGTTACACACATAAGTACATAAAGAAACCACCACTTTACACTGTTCCCTTATCAAATACCACATGAGTGAAATTCATTTCATATGTAGTTGGATGAGGATATAGTTCTCATTAATCTATTCTTCTTTCTTACTTATAAACATTAGCTTTTTTAAATTTTTTTTTATTTTTTATTTTACCCTACTGGATACTGTAATGCTTGTCTGCTCTCTGAAACACTGTATTTCCTACTTTAATTTACAAGTTTGTCTCCCCCTACTGGATTCTAAGTATTTTTTTGAGACTAGGAATTATCTTTAATAGTACTGATAAACTCTAATTTTTAGAGAATGGTTGTGTAAATGATGCATGGTAGTTCATGCTTGGGTAATTTTGAACTGGTTTCATAATATAAACATACGACCTTCTACTTTCTCCTGCTTCTCTTTCTTTTATTTTTTATTTTTCTGTTCTTGCATGAGATTTTACTGGTCTTGCATCTAAAAAAAAAGATGTTGCCTACTGATCTTATTTATTATCTCTTTATTGAAGTAACTTACACTTTTCATTTTTCTCTCTTTTCCTGATCCTTAGCTCCTGTCTCAATTGAGAAACTCAGAAACTGTCTATTTTTGCCACTGCCCATCCTTATGTTGAGTGAAATCCAGCTGGACCACCTGTCTTTTACCTTGCCAAACCTCTTCTCCCTAGTTTTTCTTATTAATCTCTCCTAGAGGGATCATTCTGTCACCACGACTGTCTGTGTAGCTAATTTATTGTCTACAATTTGAGCGAATGTCAGGAACTGAATTCATAGCATTGGGCATGCTAAGCAAACACTTTCCCATCAAACCACTATCTTTTTACCAAGGCAAAGATTTGAGACCCCTGTATCACAGGAAACTGACTATAGTGAGAAATGAAAGCAGCACCCAAATGATTGACAAGCATTGAATTTTGTTGAGGTTTTAATTTGGCAAGCATACTGTCCATTTTAATGACTCCTTTTAGAAATTTTTCTAGTCCTTCTGGGTCTAGGCAACTTAAGAAAAGAGCTTTCCTATACAGGAGGAGATTTTTGGGCAGCTTTCCTTCCTCCCTAGGATCTTGGATGATGGCAAGAAGGTTAAGTGGCAAATAATGTTGTCAAAGTATGTGGTTCTTGGGACTTCAGTTTAGAGAGGAGGTGGGGCAGAGATTCAGGCTGGTGTCATTCCTCAGGAACAGTGCCCACACCTAGTATCTTCAGTGACAGGTAATCTTCCCCTTTCATTTCTTCATCTGAAGTTTTCATCAGCTTAGCAAGAATAGCTTGATAATTCATAGCCACATCATATCTGGCTTGCTACAAACAGCTATTTCTCCTCTTTTCTCTTCTCCTCCCCATCCTCCTCCCTCTCTTTCTCATCAACTTTCTCTTCCTCTTTCTTCCCCTCCTCCTTCATCCTTTTTCTGGTGAATGCTATTCAGAAGAAATAAATTTAAAAAAGTCTGAACAAACATCTTTCAAGTTGGCTTTTGACTAGTTCCTTGTAAATTAAAACATGACATTTATCAACACTGAATACATATGAGGAAATAACAGCTCCATTTACAGAGGAAAAAAATAAAGCTAGAGTCCTGTTTATGGTTACATGGGCTTCGTGATCCCAGAAGTATGTATGTATGTGTATATATGTATATGTATGCATATATATTATTGGCATTACTTATGGGCTGCAGTTTAACTAATCAAACAATGGCTAGCTGGGAATGGAAAGTCTAAGAATCTAGTAGTTACTCAGTCCCATGAGGCTGGTGTCTCAGCTGGTCTTGTGTATATGCTGGAATTCCAGAGAAGAGTTGGTTTCAATGCCAGTGACCAAATGGATGTACTGTCAAGAAGAAGGTAAGCAGCTGAAGAACCAACCTCTCTTTCCCTAATTGTCCTTATATAGGCCTTCAGCAAAAGGTGTGTTTTCCTGCCTCATGATCTGGATTAAAGACCTATGTTCTCCAGTCTCCATCTAGATCAAAGACAGGTTATCTTCCTGTCTGAATCAAAATCTGGAGGTATGCTCTCCATTTCTAGGTTGTTGCTCATTGCAAATCAAGTTAACAAGCATTAGCTCTCTCAAGTTCGTAATGCCAGCTGCTGAGGAGGCTGAGACAGGAGAGCCTCAGGTTCCGGGTCTGCCTGGGCTACAAAGTGAATTCTACTTGGGATACCTCAGAGAGATGCTGTGTCAAAGTAATCAGCAGAGAGAAGACTGAGGGTGTGGTTTACTGATGAACTCTTGACTGACACATGCATAGATTCAATGCCCGGTAAAATAAAAAACAAATACAAATCAACAAAAGTAAAAGTAATGATAAATAAACCAATTGTAATTGTTTCGCATTTGACATGTACAGGAAGCAGCAGCCGTGTTTTTTTCTGAGACTCTTGTTAGTGTAGCTTTTCTTACTAATGCAAAAATCTTCATATATATTGGTTTCTTTTAAGAAGGAAGATTTATTAGAATGTTTAAAATGATGGAGTAGTCCCCGGAGAAAGTAAAATGTCAGTTCAGAAATTTGTTTATACATCTATTTGGGAAGTAATCATTTAGCTAAGTGGCTGTATCTTGATAAAAGACTCCTAGCATCCATCTAATGAAGGAGTCCAGCTTCAAGCTAGATTCGCATTTCATGCTTTAGAGTTTTGTCCTTGTAAAGTCACACTCATCCTTTCCTGTCTTCAACCTCTTAGAAGAGCACAAATATTCATTTAATCTGATAAAAAACATAGCCTTTAAAATTGAAATGGAAGTGGAAAATATCATTTGTGAATATCATATTCTGCCATTAGCCCAGTTGCATGGTTTTATGCATATATGGTACAGTAATTCATTCTAAACTATTATCGTAATAGTACCCTAGGTTTAAAGAAGTTTTGAGGAATTATCTTATTAACCTTCCTCATTTACCTCATGAATCAGTCTATTGGTAACATTTTCATAATTTCTCTTGATAATATGTCTCATTTATAATCCTCTTCATTGCAGATATTCATCTGCACACCAAACATGAAGTATTTTCCCATGAATCAATTAATTCTTTTAGCTTCACCATCTCTGCTGAAATTGAGAGAGAACATGTGGTTATTCCTTGTATTAATGTCTACTGATTGAAAGGGAAGCTATGGCATGTCTCCCTTTCCACTGCCTCTAACGTGGCAAGAGTCAGCATGTGTCTCCACCTCATTTCTCATGTCCATGTACTGGGCTGTAAATAAGGTGATGCAAACCAATTCTTTTAAGAGCTGCTGTAAACCCATTTATAAAGAATGACCTATTTTATTTGAAAACTGACTATCAACTATTGGTTTCCAACAAGCTGTGGAATGAAATAGAGAGCAAGAAAAAATTGTTCCAAAGGTGATGGACTAGTTCTGGACATTTTCCTCTGTTTCTTTTGGTCCACTGTAATGGGTCATGGCGGTTGGAGAAATGAAATGATTGAGTCACACTCACAGAAAAAGGTGAGTTCATTCTGAGGGCCCTTTATCCTGGAGGAGTATGCCATGTGAGTCATGACAGGACTGTACCCATCTTTGTTTCTGTGTGACCTTTTGGCTCATATGCTCTCCAAATTTGGCTATTTCCAGAGGTAAATAATTCTCAAAAGTAAACACTCAAGAGAGCCAGCCTCATGGCACTTGGAGACATTTGGAGAATGAAAGGTGGAGAGTGGCCATCTTCAATACAGATCAGGTCAGTAGCAAATGGACTTGCTTCCTAACAGCTGTTTGGTGGCCTTTGAGAAATAAGGTGGTGGCTGCAATCCAGGTTCTAGACAGCCTTCTTCCTCGAGAGGCCTTTACAATTAACATTAGTTGGTTTTCTTGTGGCAGCCTCCACAGGTAATTTATGAACTTTCCTTTTTCTGCTTCCCACCATGCCGTTTTTATAGATGCTTCTATGTGTGAGACATGAAGCCAAAGGTCAGCCTTGCGGATTGCTCCTCAGGTGACACCTGCCTTGATTCCTTCTGTTTTTGACAAGGTCTCTCACTGCAGCCTAGGTTCAGCAATTAGGCTAGACTGTATTTGAGCCTAAGGGATCCACTTGTCTTCAACTGCTCAGCACTGGGGCTACAGCATATGCTGCCTTTTATGTGGGTGCTAGGGATTCAATGAAGGTCTTCACGCTTGAACAGACAGTACTTTACACACGATGTCGTGTGTGTGTGTGTACCTGACACAAACCAGTGTTATTTGGGAAGACGAAGAATTGAGAAAATACTTCTATCAAATTGGCAAAAAGGCAAGTCTCTAGGGTATTTTCTTGAGGAATAATGGGATCAAGCCCACTGTGGACATGCTATCTCTAGAGCAGGTGGTCCTGGGTTGTATAAGAAACTGACCAAGCCATGGGGAGCAAGCCAGTAAGAGCACTCCTCCATGACTTCTTCAGTTCTAGTCTACAGGTTCCTGCCCTGAATTTAAACCTTGACTTTTCTCAATGATGGACTATTACTTAGAAGTTTAAAATAAAATAAACTCTTTCCTCCCAAGTTGATGTTGGTCCCGGTATTTTGTCACAGCTATAGCAACCTCAAACATCTACTGAGGCATCATTTCCTCAAATTCCCTTACTATCACTTTACTTCTCCTTCTTTCTTGTTCTTTTTTTTTTCTCTTCTCTTCTCTTCTTCTGCTTGAGGTAGGTGGCCTTTTAAAATGAGCAGCCTCAGTGCCTGAGGGAAGAATGCATTAACACCTCACATGTGCCAACACTTGCTAGGGATCTAGGGAAGGGCTGTAGGGCGGGCATTTCTCACCTCCCACAGTGACGGCTTGCCCTACCTCAGTTCAGAGTTGCTTTGTTTAAGGCGTGTCAGGGTTGACTCTGGGATTGTGTATTTTGTCCATCAAGCTGCACATTTCACCATGAGAAGGCAGGGAACATGGCTGTGTTTGCAGTAGGGATGGGCCCACAGGGAATTTAGAGGAAATCAGTATTTGTGGTAGACACATTGCATCACAGTTCCCTGTCAGGTACAGCCAGAACTAGGGACAAGAACTGTATTCTGTGATTTCATTTTCTGGCTAGAACACATCATTTAGTTAAGTATGTCACAAAGCTTGATTTGCAAGGCCTTAGTCAGCACATTTGTTCTTTCCAAGACTTTTTTGATTAGTAATTGTTGCATTTATTCTACAGATTTTTAATAAAGATAAAACCTCATGCTTACTATGAATTTGATAAATCATATGAATGAGACAGACTATAATACTAGAAACCAAGGTTTCTTGTATACCCCTGGCATGAAACATCATTGTGGCAAAATTCTTTAGGGATATGCTTTCTCTTAAAGATGAGAATGATGAAAGAGTGTGGTGGCTCCCAATCTAAAATATCAAGTAGGCTGTCAGGTCATCCAGCTTCATTTTCTTAATCTCAATTGAAGAGCCCAAAGGAGGCAGCCTAAAGAAAGGCTCATCATTTATTATTTTTTTCAACCAAAAGGATATGAATGGCAGAATCTGATACACTTTTACTATGAAAATAAGGGATCAGTTTTAAACAATTTTATAGTAATTCTGTATTCATTAAAATGCCTAGAGTGTTGTTCCTTGGGCTGTGTCTCTGTGTTTCTGGGAATGAAAACAGGTGTACAAAACTGTATAGAGAAATTCAACTACCATCTCTTCTGCTGGTTTGCATTGACTTCATTAGCAGATTGGCTTCTCAGTCAATGTTATGACCAGAGGATCCAAACCTTTTCAATGAAGTTTGAACTAAGGGATTGAGTTGGGGTAATACTAAACAGATGTTGAGTCCTAGATATGTGTTGCAACTTAAAAGATAAGATTCCTAGTGAATCAACTTCACCAAGAGTGTTTGATTTTCAGAGCCATGACCTGACCAGGAAGAAGAAAACAGCTGTCAAAAGCAGTGACCTTTAGAGTTAGAAGAAATATCCCACACCTCTGGACTCTCCAACTATGCTGACCCACTTTTCCTCATTGTATAATGGAAGAACCATATGCTGCCTGCCACATCGTGATTATTTTGTGACTTAGAGTATAAAATTACTTGAAGATCAAAAATGCTACACATGATGAATAATTATAACAAGGAACTGGGAATAACATATAGAAAGAGACCTTGATTTAGAGGGTTGTAATTTCTTCTGATGTATTAGACAGATGGGAGAAGATGCTCAGGTTTATAATTAATTTACTCAGAAGAAAATCAATAGAAGCCTGGCAAATAGTTGTTATCAGGTTGGCTATAGGCTATTTAATTTCCTATATTTAAAACGCTAATCCAACATTTCTAATCTCAAAAGAAGAAAAAGTAACTGTGAACAAATAGCACCCAGTGGTTTTAATTCTCATCTGCAACCTAATCTTTCTTCTTAAGAAGCCATTTGCAATCATATTTTAGATCTTGAGAGTGAAAGAAAGAGAAGGGGAATTGCTTTAATTTTCTCTCTCTCAGAAGAGCTCTGTGAAGGCTCGAGATTTTCAAGTTTGGACAGTGAGTAGAAGCTTTATTTCTGAGGGAACACACCTCTTGACCTTGTTGGCAGTGACTTTATCTGGTATTGAAGTGTTCCCATCTTCACTAGTTGAAATGCCACAGCCATCTCCATCTCTATGTCTTTTTTTCCCCACCCATAAAGACTTTGAGAGGTTTGAGAGAAAGAACAGAACACATAACTATTGTATATGTGAATGATAGCCTTTGGATGCTGGTCCAAGGACAGATGTTCAGTCTATGGTTTGTGTTATTTTTTCAAATACCTGAAGTCTCCTTGAAAAAATTAGCCCATTGAGTATATGCCCAAATCTCACACCTGATGATTAAAAGGAGAGAAAAAGAAGCAAAATATAATATGGTAGGAGCCTTTTTCTTTGAGGAGGGCCATGCAAAAGTTACCTCTCTTTAAAATTACAGGGCACCTCTTCACTGTGTCATGTTGTATGTGAATGGTGCCCCCTAGTGTAAAGCAAACTGAGTCCTCTACATGCCCTAGGTATTCATTTATTCCGAACATCCTTACTGAGCTGAACATGTGCCAACTAGGATTCTTAAGTGTTGGGGAGGTAGCAATGTACAGACAAGAGTTGTGGGTCCTTGAATAGTTTTTAAAAGTGCCATGCCAATGAACAAAATACATCCATATGCAGATTTGGGCCCACACTCTCTACGAAAAATGACTCTTCTAGGTCTAGGCTTTTTAGTTCTGTCAGGTATGGAAGGACAAAACATCTAAGGGCAACAGATTGACAACCTGTTTGTAGCCATGGTTTAGCTCATGCTTCATGGGAACTCTGTGCACATAGAAAGCTCAACTAGTTAACTTTCAATTCCAATCCTATGCCCCCACACAAGTGTCTATAATTGTCACTTCTCCTAGGAAAAAGTCATTCCCAGAGATGATCTCTTAGACATGAGGGGGAGGAAAAGAAGGAGGTAGGGGTGATAAATTGTTGCCACACTGGACCTGCCGAAGTTCCTATCCTGGAGACTGAAGGCATAGAAGTCATTGAGGTTCCAGGGACACCTGGTGCCAATTCTTGGTTTGTTTCTAACCACCTGTATGTAGACTTATTTATTTATTTGCCAAGTTGTGGTGGTGGTGGGGGTTCTCTAAATCTTCAGGCCTGTTAGAAGTATTGAATTTAAAGGTCTCTCATAAATAATCGATTTCTCAGAGTCACGGCATCTAAATACCAATGAATGGAAAGTTTGTTTTATTAGCGCTGAAGGAAAATGACACTAAAAGATTTGGTCCTTCTGTGCCTGGAGGATTATTATTATTAAGCCGAAGCTTCAGTAAAACCAAAATAACACTTTGTATTGAGTTTGGGAATAAACTTTAAATAATAATATGGTAGTCTCAAATACTTTACATCTTTTTCAACTCAAAACTTGTATTCTCTTAATTAGGTTCATTTCAAAAAAAAAAAAAAAAATCACTGAATTCAGGACCCCAAATCTACTGAAAAGAAAACAAGATAACAACAAAAAAAATCCAGTCATAATATAAACGTGTAAAGCTCACATAGAAGTATTAATACCTTTTAAAAAAAATATGCAGCAAAACCATTTATGTTCTCTCTTTCCCTTTCTACCTGCCTGCCAGGAGTCTTTATTGCTCAAATTCTTGATAAGTTAATAAAAATGGCAGTCAGGGGAAAGTGTTAACATATTAATCGAACAAATTACTTTTCTTTAAGTTTGGAAGCATTTTCTGAAAGCTGTCAAAGGTGATTTTTTTTTCTTTCCCTTTAAATCACAAAGCAAAACCCCACTGTCTTTTCCCCCCACCCCTTCTTTAAAAAAAAAAAAAAAAAAGGTTGTGGAGTTTTGCTTTTCTGTTCGCTGCACTCCTGGCCAAAGTAAAGCCCTCTTTCTCAATGACGTCAAGATCTTTAGCAAGATTAGGCTTTCATTTCTCTATTGCAGCAATTAGCCAGGGAATGTATAAAAGGCTTCAGGGAGACTCACTGGGCTGAGAGAGGCACTCTGCTGCGCAGGGAGAAGATAGCAAAGAGGAAAAGCCAGAGGGAGGGGGCAGAGGACTCAGCCGCTCCTGGAGAACCTGGAGAAAGGACAGACAGAGGCAGGCTGGGAGGAGGAGAAGGGGAAGTATGTTTAAAACGGAGTAAAGGCAGATAGACAGACAGAAAAAAACAAACAAAACCCTACCCTTACAGCACAGTTAAGACATTGGCAGTGCCAGAAGTCAGACTGCGTTTAAAGGGACATGAAAAGCTAAAAGAAATTTTTTACCATTTCTGCAGCCTCATAAGTGCCTGGAAATGAAAGCAGAGCTCTCTGTCTTTAACGGACTCTGACAGGGGTAACTGGATTAGGGACTGGTACGCCAGGTTTTTTCTTTCTTTCTTTCTTTTTCTTTTCTTTCTTCTCCTTTTTTCTTTCTTTTTTTTTTTAAACCATCTTAAATCCTGGAAAAAAAAATGCATCTCGGAACTGAATGAATTGATGGGCACACTCCAACTGCTGGACTGCAGACACCGAACTTAGTCTTGCTATTGCTGCTTCTTTCAAAGAGGAGACAACTTGGGCTTCCTTCTAATTTAGTTTTTCTCCTTCTTCCCCACCCCCACTCCCAACCTCCCCCTTGGTCCCCCACCTCCTCTACCACCACCTTCCTTTTCAAAAAGAGGGTGAAAGAGGAAGCAGAACACACAGGGGACAGACAGACTGAGGAGGAAAAGAAGATGGGACTCCTAAGCGTAGACTTGCTGATCACACTGCAGATCCTGCCAGTCTTTTTCTCCAACTGCCTCTTCCTGGCGCTCTATGACTCGGTCATTCTGCTCAAGCACGTGGCGCTGCTGCTCAGCCGCTCCAAGTCCACTCGCGGAGAGTGGCGTCGCATGCTGACCTCAGAGGGACTACGCTGTGTCTGGAAGAGCTTCCTCCTAGATGCCTACAAACAGGTGAGCTGCACCCACTGGCCTTCTCCTAGGTCAGCAGGGTAAGGGAGCTGAAAGGTATGGGGCTGTAGGCCATGGGGAGACCTATCTAGGGTGGCCTGCCCAGTGATTACCTTCAAGGGAGTCTCAATGTCACTTGGACACCTGTTGCACAGGTTAGATTTGGGAGTGACAGATATTGAGCCATCCGGACTCTGGATGACCTCAGCAGGAGTCTTTAAGGAGGGCAGCTGTTACCTTGCTCTGATTTGTCAGTTTTGGGGATTTGGTAGTAATGAAAAAACTCTGGGTAAAGTCAGAATTGTTGGAGGCTGGGGTCTACATTTGTTCTATTGGCATGAGCTGGGTTCTGCTGCTTTGCTTGACAGGAGTTCTTGATCTATGATATATGAGATGTATAGTAGGAAGCTTTAATAGTGTTTCCTTTCTGCTACAATTGACAAAGTTGAATGATGATGATGACAGTTATGATGTTGATGATGACTGTGACCACACCCTAGCCCCTTCATTTCTTGGAGGGGGGGTAAGAGCTAATAGAAGCACGTTCAGAACAACCACTTACTTGGTTGGAATTTGTGGATTCCTAGTTATTAAGTATTAGTTTGCAAAAGAAAGTCAGGCATCGGGCATTAGAATAGTGACCTCTCTTACCTGGTGAAGGTGTGTTCCTATCAGTGTTTGAAACACCAGAGTGGGCAACTCATATTTTGAAGTGAAAACTTCTGGTGTTCAATTTATGCTCCTGGGGAGAAGTTGGGGGAACATTTTCAAATGGTATCTGTCAGGACAAAGAGGAATACTTTTATATAGTCCTTCATCCCTTAGGTTCATAGGACTCCTGAAACATCCTACATATGACAAAGAATGAATACATTTGGAAAAAGTTTCTGCAATAGGAGGAAATGTTTCCTTAGGGATACCGAGAGAGCATGCTGGAGAAGGGGTTTGCAATAGTGAAGCCAGATGTTTAACCAAGTGGCATTCTTTAGACAGGTAGTTTGGTAGACAGCATGTTGGAAAGTCAGAATAGCAGAGGAGAAAGGCAAGGTGCCCCCGCCCCGCCCCAAATAAATAGTGGAAAAAAAATCCATATGCCAGGGAAATAAAAGTAAAGTATCCAAGGCAGGGTGTTTCACTGGAAAGCAAATGTTGAGGAAGAAAATGCCTTTTGTGAACAGGTTGTGTGATTCATGACATCATTACTGCAAGTAAACTGAAGAAGATACCCTCTTGCTGTGCTGAGGGCATGTCAAATGTCGAGCCTTTTTTTAACAAATAGAAATGACCTCATCAGGATAGGAATGGCTGCCCAGTCTCCTGGAGTTTTAAGCTCAGTTATATCATATATGTAGAGGTACTAAAAGGTATGAGCATGGAGATCCTAAGAGATAATTCCACTCCCAGAGATGTGCACACATAATGTGACATTTGTATATATATTGAGGCATCAGGAGTTTGGAGGAGTGGGGCATTACACCTGTACATCAACATATTATTGATTAGCCATTCCCTTCAACTAGATCTATGTATCATGTCTTAGATAATATGGAATGTTAGTGGCTTGATCTCAGTATATTAAAATCTTGACTTCTGAAAGACAATAGGCTTCTGCTTATCAAAACTTAAAAGTGAATTTTACCTACATGCAGATGTACAGAATATAAATATTATTTTCATATCAAATTTGGAGGCTACAAAAGCCCCATAAACATTAAGGATGTATTTTCTCATCATGATCATTAAAAGTAGAAAA
Organism: Sigmodon hispidus; assembly: GCA_004025045.1. Classification (NCBI taxonomy): domain Eukaryota; kingdom Metazoa; phylum Chordata; class Mammalia; order Rodentia; family Cricetidae; genus Sigmodon; species Sigmodon hispidus. The sequence continues at coordinate 49,579 of PVIH01009077.1, read as the reverse complement.
GGGAAAAACAAGCAAATGCCCCTATAACAATCTTCATTATATCTTTTTCATTAATGTATAGTGTTCCACTGTGTTGTTATTTGTGTTCATAGGAACTGAGAAAGCTGAATGACTTGTTTTTACTTTCGGCATATTGTTTGTATATTCCTCTTACTTATATCTTTGTCTCTGCCCACTGATTTGATTAGTGACCAAGTTTACTTGCTTTTAATGATTTATAAAACAGACATTATGTGCAAAAGAAAGCACACATCCAGAGACAAGGATGGGCTGAGTGTGAGATGAATGAAAACATTCAGAGAACAACTTGAGCTAAATTCTGTCCTCTTCTGTATTTGAGTATGATGAGAGTCATGGTGGATGTGGTGGCCTCAAAAGCTCACTCAGAAAGAACCTCTCAAACAGGTTGACTCATTTGCCAAATGCTGTGTCATCCATGGCACACTGTCTTTAGGCGTGACAGTTTCCTTAATGCTGGAGGAGGTCCTGACTGACATTGCATCTTGGGATTTCACAATCTTGACTTGCATTATTTGACGACTGCCACCCTGAAGCAGATTTCTCCAGGATGAGGGGTGTGTGCACATGGGATTCAATTAGACAGATCACTCACTACTCCCAACTTTCCTGGTTAGTGAATGTCAGCTACTATGTTTGGAAAGATATTCAGAGGTTCTGTATTCATTCACAGAGGAGATGGCACAGGCAGGAGCTGGAGTTAGGAGAGGGAAGGAGAACAGAATAAAACACTGGGAATAAAAACTGCATTGAAATTTTAGAAGTGATTTAAAGTCAGCTTTACAAAGAAGTTATCAAAGGTCACATGGGCTTGGTCACGGTCAAGAGGTCTGTGTGCACATTGCATTGGAAAGAAAATCTAGAAACTGGTGAAAGTGTTGGAGCAAATAACAGATATTTATTATTTAAGTCTCCTAGGTCTCTTTGCTTGTGAACACTGAACCCTTGTGTTGGTGCTTAAAGACTCTGAAACGCAACCAGTGAGCATGTTGTCCCCCCTTGGAGCCTGCCTCTTACCTTAATGAAGTGAAAAGTAAGCAGACAGTAGAGATGCTGGCAGGCAGGCTCGTTTCTGCATAACTAATGTTGCGGTGGCACAGAAAACATGCTCATTGGAACATATAATTTTGGGTTTGAAAGGGTCTCTTTAACATTCTCCTCCCTCTCTTTACTCACCTCGAGCCTTTCGACACTGGCTTCTGCAGCAGTGAAAAGTGGCTCTTTAAAGAAAAAAGAGGGAGAAACTGTCCTAAAAGTACACAAAAAAGGCCACAGCCAGAGCTTGCCTGTCACTTGGATAAAACATAGTGAAATGATAGGGCCTTGAGCTTCATTTTCAAGATACAAACCAAAAAGAGAATAGCCAAAAAGGGAACTTAATCCAGAAGATGGAGTAGGTAGGCTGTTTTTCAAGTCTAATTTATTTGGTCCATCTGAATGGGGATGGCTAAAGCTCTGCCTAATGGTTGTTTGGCCATGTTTCTAAGGACACTGGTGTAGCCTGATCATTATGTAAAGAACTGGAAACTTTCTAAGAGTTAATTTCTAGTGCTTTGGATGAAATGAAAAGTCTGTGTAAATATTCTCATGAATGCCCATCCCCCCATTTTTGTAATTTGTTTCACTACTTATCATGAGAGTGTGTGTTCCACTACCCCAAAACTTTTTCAGGCTGTGGAAAATATAAACAAGGTTAGCAGTATATGCTGTATTTCCAGTTCACTCATTGAATGGTTCCATACTTCCTTTGGGTCTGCATCTTGCAGAAATATTATTTCCTAAGTACTCAACATTGTCCTGAAAAGGAACCCATCAAATTCTTATATACACCATGTATTTGTGCTTTTGCTCACGTTTATAAACATGTCTGGTATCACCTTTGAACTTGGCCCAGAGATGTCATCAGCAGTAAACTTGCAAATGCCTTGCCCACTTCTTTAGTGGGCACTGTGTTCCTGTCCACTGAAAGAAATATAAGAAAGGATGACTGTAATAACCAGATGAGAGGGATAAAGGTCAGTAGTGACGCTATCACATTTTACGTGTGTCCTTTCTGATCCTTGCAAAATAAAGAGACCCTTTGGGAACATCGGAACTTCAAGACCAATTAGTGGAAATGATGCTTCTTGTGTTTGGGCACTAAATACTAGGCAGGGTTCTCTTTAGGCGGCTGATGCTGGCAGGGAAAGAGGTACCGACCTAATTACTCTTCCGCAAGAGCAAAAAAATGCCTTTTGAATGCCTCTTTGGCAAATATGTCTCATTAAGGACAAAAACCAAACACAAACCCTCTAAGAAGCAGAAATTAAGATGATAGGTAACTTGTGGCCAGGAGACTTTCTGTGCCACTGTGGGAAATTGAAACAAAGTTTGGGAGTACCAGGGGATGATTTGTTTTTGTTGTGTGTCTTTCTTATATCTTCGGGGTTATTATGGGACCAACTTTATTTTCTTCCTCATTTTGGCTCTGTGTCAGGGAATACTTTGCTCCTGTCCTCCATGGTGAAGGCAGAGGGGTTTCTCCCCTTGCATCTCAGCAAGGTTTCTAACCAAGCAAATAAAGAAATTCTCCATTAGGAGTTATAAACTAATGAAAATTTAATTTTTATAGTGATTTGGGCAACAAGATAACAATGAGCAGAAATGGATTTAAATGTTTTTTAAAATAATTAAGCCTATTTAAAATTTTAGCCAACTTATCCCCTATCAGATTTTAGAAAAGATGAGCAAATTTATGACTAGTTTTATAAGGCTTATAAAATCTGACTACTAGTCTATTCACACTTGGACTTACACATCATGAATGTGACTCTCTCTCTCTCTCTCTCTCTCTCTCTCTCTCTCTCTCTGTTTGTGTGTGTGTGTATGGTGTATATATGTGTGTTTCTCTGTGTAATGTATGTGTATGTGTTTATTTTGTTATTCTGAGACTCAAACCTGGGGCTTTATGGATATTAGTGAAGGGCCCCAACATACTTAATTTTATTAGTACCATTAATCTTGCCTATGTATTTTCTCCTGCCTGTGACCTTCATGAATATGGTATTCATGCATGACTTCTAGTGTTCAGTAGCATCCCACAACTGCAGAATGAAGTAAAAAGGACTGGTCTTCTTTTGTTTTTATTTGCTGGTTAGATGAAATAATTAAGACTTGGTCAGTGACATTTGTGTTGACTACAGCATGTCTCTGGTGGAAAAGTAGGGTTTCCATTTCTGAATGTATATGCTTTAGTGTATTTGTCAATTACCTGCCTGTGTTTGCAGGTCAGGATTGTGATTCAGTGTGAAAATCTTCCCTGACCTAGGATTATAACCACAATTTATTCAATATTTCACCCCATAAAGCTTTTAAGATGTATTTTTTCAGACTAACAAAACACTCAACACTTCTAGTACCAGGGACATTAAGAATTTGTTGGCTTTCATAAACTTTAAATTTAGAGTGACAGTGCATGATGCTTGTCCTACATTTTCTAAGATAATTTAGAAACTAAAATTTCTTTGGTTGGAAAGAGTTCTGTGGCAAAACTGAACTGTTCATTGTCTCTAAGAAGTGACATGCACTTAAACTTTCCAAGGAAATTAACTGTAGGTAACAATTTGTGACCAAATTTCAGATTGGATTGTTCAGGTGAATAGTCAGAAATAACACAAGGACCAACAGGTTTTCTTGAGTGAGAGCCAGGGAGAACAGGGCCTGTTTATCAAGACCACACAGTTGTTTCTGGAGCATACAATGGCCTCCAAATGCAGATAGATGTTTTCACCTAGAATGAATCCTCTAGTCTGCAGTGCAGAGATTATTTTCCCCCATAAAAGATTTCTGATCTAACAAGAAGTCTCTACAACACACCCATCAAATGCATCCAGGCATTCTTATCATAGGCCCTTGAGGAACATTGCTCAGCCTGTGGTGTTCAAAGCAGTCCTTGCATTGTTGTGTAATGTATGTGAAAGAAATTCAGAAGTAATAGAAAGTCCCTTTATAACCTTAATTAAGAACATGAATGAAGAGACTTCAAGGCATTAAAGGTCATCATATGCCCTAAAATGTATGTCTTGAATTTTAGTGTGTTTTTCAGTGATTCAAAGACTAGAGTAGTTATCTATGAGATCACCTGGTTCAAGGTGTATTATGAGAATCCTCTCTCTGATGTTGATTGTAAAATAGCCAAGATGATTCATAGAAGTAACGTTCCTCCTGGTTGTTACTGAATCAAAATGCATTTATTTAAATCACATATAAGAAGGAAGACTATGATTTTAAGATGTCTTTTGGCCTACTACTAGTACCTATTTCAAACTGGCCCTGAGAGTTTTGAGAAGAGTAAGAAAGAACTTTGATTTTTTTTTCTCTATGTTTGACATTAAAAATCTGAGCAAAAATCCCTTGAGTGTGCATCATTGCTCTCCAGCAATTCCCTTTTAAGTAGCTTCAATTAAGAACAGGTTTATACAGGACTATATTTATATGAGAGAAATAAGTTGATCCAGTTGGAAATGTTTTGTAATACCAAGGATAGTATATAAAAATCAATTGTACCATTGTAAGCTATCCCTAATGGTATTAACTTTGATTAAACCATTCTAGAGGGAAATCCAATTGTGTTAATTCTGAATGAAGTAATTGGTTCTTTTCTGTTGCCTGCTTTTTATTATCAATTTACAGATCCAAAGGCCACTGTGTTCAACTATTTAAACCATGTGTTAAGAAGTTTGAGTAATGCTTTCAGTCAATGTGCCTTGTATCTAAATGCTTATCATTCTGACAGGTTTTCTAATAAATTTTATGGTAGAAAAGCACACAGTTTGGGTCTTCCTATATAAAAGTGTAGAAAAGACCCAAAATACATGAAAAGTAAGAATTTAGTTGCAAGTAAGATTGTGGAGTAGCTGATTTTGCTTTTCAGGGTCAGCTTTGAGATTCTAGCTACAACATGTATAATGTCAGGTCAGGGGTAGCCACAAGAACCTACAGAGACCACAGCATGCATACTGAGGGGAGCATAAATCTCTTCTCAGAACAAATTACCATATATATATAATATATATGTATATATATATGTATACAGGATTTACCAAGAAGAGTGATAGAGTGCCTTACATTGTGGGTGCTGTCGACAATGGCGGCTCTTACCTTGACACAATCATTTATAGAGTCCCTTATCTCATTCTCCAGTAGCCACATCAGGAAAGCAGGCATGACTGACTAAATCTTCCAGGTGGAAAAGCACTGACAAGTTCAGCTGAGAGGAATACTACTTACAAATGGTAGATTATAGATAGTCCAGCTTCACCCAGAGACAGAACCCACTGGTATTCTGGTTCATTGGTTGATACTGAAGAGCTTCCATTGGGTTGGTGAAATGGCTCTCTGGGCAATGCCCTTGTTCCCAAGTTTGATGAAATGAGTTTGAACTCAAGAATCCACATGGTAGAAGGAGAGAACCAACTCAATAAGATGTCCTCTGACTCTCTCAAGTGCTAGGACACACAACAGCAACAAACAAACAAATTTATTATTATTTAGAAGAGAGAGAGAAAGAGAAAATGAACTCATGTGGGTGAAAACTCAGGTCTTGCCTGAGTCTTTTAGAATTCAGAAAGAGGCAGTCCATTACAAAAATGAGATAATTTATCTTAAAGTGGACCATTTACTTTTAACTTTTAAAATGAAGTCAATTAATCATTCATTCTATAATGCTTATTAGGCATTGGCAGAATAGTGAGAATAGCAAAGAACACCAGAATCAACTTAATTATGAATAAAAGCTCACTCCAGTGTCTTCTGAGATGAAAAGAATTACCTCCAAAGAATAGCCAGAATGGAAGATATTTATTCTTTCTTGACCATCTTTTATGTTACCTGACATGATTAGTTTTTACTCATATATATATATATATATATATATATATATATATATATATACCCATTTTATTTAGAGTAAGTTGAAGTAGCTATGTGTTTAATATGGTAACTCTTTCTTTCTCTCTCTTTTTTCACCAATAGGTTAAATTGGGTGAAGATGCCCCAAATTCCAGTGTGGTGCATGTGTCCAATCCTGAAGCAGGTAACAATTATGCCTTGGAGAAGACAGCAGATGGGGCGGAATGCCACCTCCTTGACTTTGCCAGAGCAGAGCGCCCACTGGTGGTCAACTTTGGTTCAGCCACCTGACCACCTTTCACTAGGCAACTGCCTGCCTTCCGCCAATTGGTGGAAGAGTTCTCATCAGTGGCCGACTTCCTGTTGGTATACATTGATGAGGCTCATCCTTCAGATGGATGGGCAGTGCCTGGGGACTCCTCTCTGTCTTTTGAGGTGAAGAAGCACCGGAACCAAGAGGACCGATGCGCAGCAGCCCACCAGCTCCTGGAGCGTTTCTCCTTGCCGCCCCAGTGTCAAGTTGTGGCTGATCGCATGGACAATAATGCCAATGTAGCTTACGGGGTAGCCTTTGAACGTGTATGCATCGTACAGAGACAGAAAATCGCTTATTTAGGGGGGAAGGGCCCCTTCAGCTACAACCTCCAAGAAGTCCGGAGTTGGCTGGAAAAGAACTTCAGCAAAAGATGAATTCTAGATTAGTTGGTTAAAGGTGTGATTGTAATAGTGTTTATTATTTTTTTAAAAAATATGTAAAAGAAGTTGAGAACTGAACTGAATTTGCTATTTCAACTGAGTCCCATTGCCTCACTGAGAGACAGGGATATACCTGTTAGAAAACATAAACCTCTGAACATTTCAATATGTCCTTTAGTACACAAATGGCATTGGGCTAAATAGCAGCCTTGTTACCTCCCTTCTGAGTGAACTGATCCAAGTTGGAGTGGAAGAAACGCCAGTGCAGTGTGTGTTCATCCTTACTTGCAAACGAAATGATTTTGCTCTCTGTGCACTTTGAGACCAGAGAACAAGAGTCCCCTGAATACTTAATGTTAAGGGAGCTTCTACCTATGATCTGAGTATTGTCTCAGCCTTAGTAATCAGGAACAAACCCAACTGGAAAGTCCCCCACATACTTATAATGTGATCTTGAAGTCATACCATGCTCTAAGGAATGTCTGAGCTGTTAGTTTTAGTCATGCAATGCTTTCTGTAGCCCAGAATCCCCAAGTGTATATGTAGATTCCAAGAATGGGTCTCAACCTGGAGGATTAAGATGATGTTGGAAATTTGGCAGATGGAGAAAGCACTAGGTCAGAGAAAATGAACTTGACAAACAAGGAAAGAGCAGGAAGAGGAGGAGATTGTGTAGTGTTTTATCTGGAAGTTGTAGGTAATGAGAGTATCTTTCAACTACACCAGCATGGAAGTATGGACAGAGCTGGGAGAAGAAAGAGGTTAACTAAAAATATCAGGGAGGATACACACAGAAGCAAGATGTGTAGCATTATCCCTAGACTGAGAGGAAATGGGAGACTGGAAAGATAAAAGCAGGTGAACTCTTTTAATGTGAAGATAGTTACTGTAAAGAACTATATCTGATGTACCTATTTCATCAGGTGATACTCATTAAGGGAAACATCCAGGGAGTCTGGTGATACCTGGTTGTTCCTGCCAAATTCCTACAGTTAGGATGTTACACCCACCCCCCCAATTCTTAATCTCTGAAGAACTGTTGTCTTTTAGATGCTGAGTGAAGGGTATAGGAGCCAGGTACCCTAGCTATTCAGCTCCTATGCTTTTCTAAAGTAGGTGAATTCCAATGATAATGTTTTTGTTTCCACTTAAATGTGAGAACAATTCCTACACAGTTTTGAAGGTTTAGACATAGATTATCCTTGGTGTCACAGGGATTTGGTAAAATGGAATTTCCACTGGAATTTGAATTTGGACTTGGATTTTCCTTTAATTGGGGTTAATCCATTAATTGAAGTCTAGTAACTATGTGCATAACTGTGATTATATCTATGGATACATTTCTCTTAAAATAAAAGGAATACAGCTTTACTCATAAGCAATACCAAAAGATCACAGTCTCCATAGAAAACAAAAACAAACCAACTGATGTTGTATTCATAATTATTTTTTAATCTCAAAGATTTCAAATCACAACATGTGCTTACATTTGCATGTGATACTAATTGGGTTTTATGTCTGTCCTTTCCAATGACGGAATCTAAAATTGAAGTATGATAACATGAAGTTAAAAGGATCTTATTAAAGAGTTGTTACAAATTAGAAAACCAGAAAGTGGGTATGGATGAAACAAAAGTACTGTTTTTCAAAGTAGGAGCAAGAAATAAGTCAGATCACTAATTCATATGAGCTTAGATATTAAAGCAGCATTGTGGCTAAGCTTTTTTGGAATCACCGAAGATTTCCCGTGCTTCAAATACTCTAAGACATACCCACAAAGAAACAAAGTAAATTTTAAAAATGCAATAGTATTTAATGAACTTCTGTAAAATCATATTGAAGATAGACTGCCTCAGACTCCTCAAATGTTAAGGTCTGTGATTCAGGCTTATCAGTGATTCCTTGTTGATTTTAATCTTCAAAACGATGTTGAGATTTATGTGCCTCTCTAAAGAATCAAAATGCAAAATTGGTTTCAGAACACTTACATTGTCATCCATAAATGTCCCCTTTGCTTTTAATATGCCATAGTGGAACAGAATGTCAGAGAAATGGGTGGGGGGATGAGTTTTGGCTAATGTGATGCTAGTTGTCTGGGGAAAAGAGTGATTGAAAAAAATCACCCAGTTGAGTTATATATCTATTATCTTAAGAAAGATAAGGTTGTATGTGTATACAATTTGTCTTTTGGAGGATAGGCCAATGGAGGAAAGAAGAAGAGGAAGTAAATATACAAAGACATAGTCTGTCTGTCAGGGACACATGGCAGAAACACTGGAAGAAAAACTGTTGAAGGGCCCAGGAAGAAAGTGGACCGACAGAGCTCAGGAATCTTACACTGTGTAGAATGGGGTGGTTTCCCAGTATGATAAGCCTGTAATTATGTAACCTATTTATCTCGATGTAAACATCTATGAGTTTCTATGATGTGCCTTTTATAAAACTAAGAAGTCATTAATCCAGATAAGAAAATCAATGTTCAGCTACTGTGCTCAGTGACACTATTAGGCTGTCAGTACCCACCGACTTTAATATGCCTTTTGTGATGTATATTTCTTTGAAGAAATATTGCTATAATTCTCCAAGGAAATATACATATATGTACATATATTCTCACAAGGAAAATAACTCCAAGAGTTATTTTTCTTAGAGCATAAACACTTTCCTCCCCCCATAAGATATGTTTACATGGGCACAGAAATTTAGGCTTTTAAACTGAATTGTCCTGACCACTATTGAAATACTTTTCCAGAACTTGCCATAGCACCTAGATTTTTCAAACCTTAGCATTTGAAAGACAAATGTAGGTGTACTTTGTACAAATACAACAAACCTCTCTGGAGGCAGACCAGTCATTGTTCTTGCTCTGTGTTGCCAAAGTGGCAGTCATTTGACTCACATGTTAACGTCACTCATGCTTTAGGTTTCTACTCCTGTGTTTTTACCTTGTTCATAGTTTATGTTCCTGAATTTTTGGTAATATCAGCTTCTAAGCAGTCTATTAATTTAGTTAAATTCTTCTAACAATCAAGAAACATTTAGTATCTGATACCATTGGCTAAGTGCATTTTACTATTTGTGTTATGAGTAAAATGTATAGAACATTGTGTGATCACAGGTGGGGAATGCCTCATACAAAATACTGGAGAAGAAGATTGAGGATGCTGTTTATACTTTTCAGAGAATCATCAGGCAGATACAAGCTGTCCTTGGCATACCCTATAGCCTCCATCCACAGCTAGAGAGATTTGCTGATGTCCAGGGCTTCCTATTATGTACATCACAAGAGGGTCAACCTGAATATTATTTCCACTTGACCTCTGACTGATGGTTTGGAAAATATCTTTAATTAGAATCCCTTGGCCACTGCAGAGGGGGAAGGTAGGCTGATTTCTATTCCCATTGAAGCATAAATGAAGACATAAGCCAGCATTTCAGCTTTTCAGAACACATCCAATGTCATCACCCTTAGTGGAAATAGACTGTGAGTCTTTTACTTTTAGGGCCTTTCTTTATGATATAGTGCCAAATTAGAACCCAAGTATATTTAGTTATACTCCAACTTCTACCATTGCTTTAAATGTAGAAGCCAAACACACTCTTTATATGGACTTCCATAATGGACATAAGGATCACTTGCTGCTTGTTGATAGTACTGTCTTGGGACTGTCCCAAATCCCCCTAAAAAAGGAGGAATCTGAGGGTGCATAAGCTAAGAAGCTGCTAGTTGGGAGGAATTAGCCCCCTGAGGGCTTGGCTTACAGATTTGGAAAAATTTGAAATGAAATTTCTTATACTTAGAGAAAGACCATTGACTGTAGGTAAAGGGCTTAGGATGAACAGGCATCAGGTCTCTTTTTTATGCCATGTGTTCTAGATAACACCAGAAACAAGGTCTCAGATTTGACAGGCTCAGCTCTGTTCCAAGATGAGTCTGAACCAGCAGAAAGCAAACATGTACAGATATCCAAACAAGACTTTTCATGCAAGCCAGGGCTTGCTGTCTATCTTGGGCAACAGTACCAGGGCTCTAGGGAGTTTATTTAATATTTACTGAGACTTTGGAGACATAGCAGATGTTTAATGAAGTCACTATTTTGGCTCAAACTGCCCTCCCCCATCTGTCTTGAGAAAAAATAATCAAACAGGTAAACATAAAAAATGAAAGAGGCCTACAGAAGGGCATGGGAAATAAATAAAATTCTCTTTAAATTGCTCCAGACCATGCCATGTGGTTTTTACGTGTCAGGAGTAGGGGATGAGAAGACCTATGTACCCAGTACTTGATAACCAAAGCAATTAAATGATCTTGGGTAGGGAATGTTGGCCAGTTTTGTTTAGTTTTGTATCCGTTGTCACCAGACTCATAAGCCCAGATAACCAGACACCGAAGGGGAAAACTGAGATGTGCAGAGCTTACTGATGTGCAAATGATAACTACTGACGAAAGAGTTACCCGCTCAGTCTGTGGTTGGATGTAGTCACATGAGTCTGCCTCTCTCATCTCTATCTCCTTAGCAAGGAGAATATTTGGGTCATGATGCAAAGAGTTCTGGGTCAATGTGATGAGAATGTGTGTGTGTCCATCTCTGCTTCTCAATTGCAGACAAAAGAAAAGTTTTGGGGATTATCAGTAGAAAGAGTGTTGTTATATCGGTGCTGAGTGGTATGTGTGCTTTTACAACTTGTTCTTATATTTTAATAAATTTTGAATAAAAGAATAGAGCTACTCTTTGGTTCTATTTGTTTATTTTTAAAATAACTTTGTAGACCTTGCTCTGGGCTGAAACACACTCATGGTTGACAAGGAGAAGAGAATCCATCATTCTAATATTTACTTCTTGGTGTTCGTGGGCAAAGGAGCCAGCAATGCCAGATTATTTTAATCAAATGTTGTGTGCCAGGCTTTTCAAGGAAATTAAGTTGAATTCAAAGTAAACCTTCAGATATTTTCCATACTTATTAACAAGTTACACACAGGATTGATGAAAAGGGGCCTGAATCTGGAGACTGTGAAGCAAACATTTACTTTGTTAAATTTGTTTTCTAGGTTTTTCTAAGTGTAAGGAACATTCAAGAAGTTGGTTAAACCAACACACATGCAGACACACATACAGAGTTATTTTGACACATACATATATTATTCATTATGTAATCAGCAATGCACTAATTATGTAACTAAGACATTAGATCTATGTATATCACACATGTCCCAGTGTGAAAGGAAATAAGGAAATGACAGTCCTATGGAGGCCATGACTGAAAATAATAAGGAATATGTTTGGAATGTAGTTTCATATGTGGCTTTTATTTTTCAAGCAGATTACTTAAGCAAAAGGTTGATATTTCCTGAGACTCTGTTCTTTCTCATGATTTTTTACCCATAATTTTATTAATACTTACAGCATCATATGTTATACTCTGAATTTTAGCAGAAAAGTTTAAAAAAAGTCATTATTTTACAATTGTTCATTCAGTTCCTTTCTTCTTTTTTCAAGCCCCATGCTGTTTATGTGATATACTCATAAAGACCAGACTTCTTCACGGTGCCTGATATGGATTTGTTAAAAGTTTGCAAGAAACATGCAGAATTTGGTTTACAGTTTTTAAATTGGTTTCTATTGGTTAGTAACCCCAACCCCTGAAAATCAGACAAAACTGTCATTTTTTGTTTTGATTTTAGAATATTTTATTATTTATGTGTGTACATCACTCAGTGCATGCATAATTTCATGCAATAACTAGGCGCTGGAGTCTATAGGTGCTTGTGAGGTGCCTGGTACAAAAGTTGGGAATAGACCTTGGGTCCTCTGGAGGAGCAGTAAGTACTTAACCACAGAGCTGTTTCTACACACACACACACACACACACACACACACACACACACACACTTTACTTTCTAATAGTTGTCCTTGAATTTGCAGTATTCAATTATAACCATTTCTATCTCACTCAAACAAAACCCTATTGTTTCAAGTACCTTGAATGTTTTAAGAACAAACTAGTTTTATTTTCTCTTTTCTATCCCTACGGATGTCATGTATTCCATTTACACCCACACATAGTTACATGCATTATTGCTGCTAATTTTTGAGCACTGTTATCAGTTACATAAGAAAAAGAAAAGTTTTTAATTGAGGCTTGCTGTCAAAGAACTTTATTCAGTTTCTGACCTATATCATTTCTCCTTTCTCTAATAAATGAATTTATTTGAATGTCTTTATAAAGGAGATCTACCGGCAATATACTTTCTCAACTTTTGTTGGAGAATGACTTTATTTCTTCTTCAGTTTTGAAAGACAGTTTACAAGGTAGACCTCAATCTTCTAGTGAATCTGTGTCAGAACTGTTGTCCTCATAAATGTTTTTCCATCTTTTAGTTCTCCTTGGTAGCACTAAAATTTTGTTGTTTGCTGGTTTTCACTTTTTTCTCTTTCACTGCTGTAAATAGTCCATGTACTCTCTTCTTACACACATGGTTTCTACAGAGAAGTCAAATGTGACTATTTTGTTGTTGTTGTTGTTGTTGTTCCTTCTCTGCAAATGTTGGTTTCCCTTAGCTCTTCCTTTTTTTATTTTATTTTTATTATGAATAAAGTCATATTTTTATCAGTGTATATCCTTGTTCAACCTCCCTTTCCCCTCCTGCCCCTTGCAGTCGCTCTCTCTTCTCCACATCTCTTTATCTCCTCCCCAGGAAGGGCAGGAGGTCCCAAGGTCCCAAGGTCCCAAGGTGGCTTAGTTCAGCATCCACTCCAGGCAGATCAGTTTTTCTCACCCCAACATAAAGTGTTCCTCTGGAGGGAATGGGTTCTTAGGTGCCAGTTTGAGGTGTTTCAATCCCACGTTGTTCAGTGGTTGTGGTTTGCAGCTTGGACATGAGTTGCTTTTTTGCTTTTTTGTTTTGAGTCCACTAATGAGTGAGTACATCCCTTGCTTATCTTTCTGGGTTTGTGATACCTTGTTCAGGAGGATATTCTCCAAATCCATCCATTTGCCTACAAATTTTAGGATATCATTTGTTCTTACTGCTGCATAGTACTCCACTGTGTAGATGTATTACAGTTTGTTAATCCTTTCTTCAGTTGAGGGGCATCTAGGTTGTTTCCAGGTTCTTGCTATTACGAATAATACTGCTATGCATATAGTTGAGCTAATGTATTTGGAGTGTGAATGTGCATCTTTAGGGTGTATGCCCAATGGTGGTATTGCTGGATACTTGGGGAGACTGATTCCTAGTTTTGTGAGAAACCGCCATACTACATTCTAGAGAGGCTTAACAAGCTTACATGCCCACCAATAATAGAGGAATGTTCCCCTTGCTCAGCAACCTCTCCAACATAGGCTGCCATCTGTGTCTTTTATCTTAGGCAATCTGATAGGTGTAAGGTAGTTTCTCAAAGTTGTTTTGATTTGCATTTCTCTAGTGTCTAGAGATGTTGAGCACTTTTTTCAAGTGCCTTTCAGCCATTTGTAATTCTTCTGCTGAGAAATCCCTTTTTAGTCCTGAACCCCATTTTTTGATTGGGTTATTCAAGGTTTTGAGCTCTAGTTTCTTGAGTTCTCTATGTTTTAGAGATCAGTCCTGTATAACTTGGAGGGTTGGTGAAAATCTTTTCCTATTCTGTAGGCTGTCTTTTTGTCCTATTTACTACATCCTTGGCTTTAAAGAAGCTTCTCAGTTTCAGAAGGTCCTACTTATTGATTGTATTATATTTAGGAAGTGGGAAATAAATAAAAAATAAAAAAGTGGGAAATACCATCCCATGAATTGGCACTGGTGACCTGGTATTATATTTAGGAAGTGGTCACCAGTGTCAATTCATGGGAGGGTATTTCCCACTTTTTTTTCTATCAGGTTCAGTGTGGCTGGGTTTATGTTGAGGTCTTTGGTACACTTGGATTTGAGTTTTGTGCAGGTGACAGACTTGGATCTATTTGCATTTTTCTACACACTACCATCCAGCTATGACAACACCATTTGTTAAAAATACTATTTTTCTCCATTGAATATTTTTTTTAAACTTTATTTATTTATTATTTATTTATTTGCCTTGGTGTTTGCCTGGAGCTGGAACTACAGACCTCTTTGTCAAAGATCAGGTGTTCATATTTTTTTGGGTTAATGTCTGGATCCTCAATTCTATTCCATTGATCCACAAGTCTGTTTTTACGCCAGTACCAGGCTGTTTTTATTACTGTAGCTCAATAATATAGCTTGAAGTCAAGGATGGTGATGCCTCCTGAGGTTCTTTTGTTGAGCAAAATTGTTTTGGCAATCCTGGCTTTCCTGTTATTCCAAATGAAATTGAGTATTGTTCTTTCAAGGTCCATAAAATATTGTGTTGGGATTTTGATGGGCAGTGCATTGAATCTGTAGATTGCCTTTGGTAGAATTGCCATTTTTACTATTTTGATCCTACCTATCCAGGAAAATAGGAGATCTTTCCATTTTCTGATATCCTGTTCAATTTCTTTCTTCAGTGATTTAAAGTTTTTGTCAAGTAGATCTATTACTTATTTGGCTATAGTTACTTCAAGGTGTTTAATGCTATTTGTAGCTATTATACAGAGTGATACTTCCCTCATTTCTTTTTCAGCTCTTTTATTTTTAATGTATAGGATAGCTACTGATGTCTTTGAGTTAATTTTGTATCCTGCTACATTGCTGAAGGTGTTTATCAGCTGTAGCAGTTCCTTGGAAGAATTTTGTGGGTCACTTATGTATACAATCATATCATCTGCAAACAGAAATAGCTTCACTTCTTCTTTTCCAGTTTGTATCCCTTTAATCTCCTTTTGTTCTCATATTGCTTTGGCTAAAACTTTGAGAACTATATTGAATAGTTCATCCTATTGATCTATTGAAGAATATTCATCTTTCAGTATTGAAGAGGAGAAAGGACATCCTTGTCTAGTTCCTGATTTTAGTGGGATTGCTTTGAGCTTTTTTCCATTAAGTTTGATGTTGGCAGTCAGCTTCTTGTAAATCACTTTTATTATATTGAGATATTTTCCCTGTATTACTGATCTCTCCAGGACTTTTTATCATAAAAGAGTGTTGGATTTTGTCAAAGGCTTTTTCAGTGTCTAAAGATATGATTATGTGTTTTTTTCCTTCAGTTTGTTTATATGATGGATGACATTTACCATTTTTTGTATGTTGAACTATTCCTGCATTTCCGGGATGAAACTTTCTTGATCATGATGGATGATTTTTTTATTATTATTATGCATAAAGAAGTCACATTTTCTATCCTTGTATAGCCTTATTCAAGTTTCCTTCCCCCTCCCACCACATCAAGTCATTCTCTCTTCTCCACATCTCCCCATCCCCCCATGGGCAGGCAGTCCCAAGGTCCTACAGTCCCAATATTGCTTAGTGCAGCCTCCACTCCTGGCAAATCTTGATGTTGGTGTTCCTCTAGGGGGAGTAGGATCCAAGGCCTTTCGATCACAATCTGTTCAGTGGTTGTGGTTTGCAGCTTGGGCATGCTTTGCCTTTTTTTGTTTTTTTTTTTTTTTTTTTTTGTTTAGAGTGCACTAATGAGTGAGTACATCCCCTGCTTATATTTCTGGGTTTGTGATACCTCACTCAGGAGGATATTCTCCAAATCCATCCATTTGCCTTCAAATTTTAGGATATCATTTTTTCTTACTGCTGAGTAGCACTCCTTTGTGTAGATGTACCACAGTTTGTTAATCCTTTCTTCAGTTGAGGGGCATCTAGGTTGTTTCCAAGTTCTTGCTATTACAAATAATGCTGCTATGAACCTTTTGTCCCTTTAACTTTGGATTTTCTAAACTTTGAAAATACAAACAAGCCCACAGTCCTTGCTCTGTATTTAAATTATTTTTATTTTTGCTGTTTATTATGCCCTGTGTTTATTATTATTATTACTGCTGCTTCTGATGGATGTACTATGCTTGTTGAAACAAGCTCATGTAAATGGGCTTTAGTTATGTATTGGTGTTGATGGAGTGTTTTGCAGTCTTATCACTAGTCTTCAGATTTTTTTTTAGATTGAACCTTTGTCTCAGAGCTATAATCTTCAAGAATATTTCCCAAGCTTTTGACCTCCTTAGGTAGCACTAACCATCTAGAATTGGTTTGGTTTTTGTCTTTCTCTTTCCTGAGGTCAGTCAGGCTGCAATCAAACCCCCAGCTGGCTAAGTGTCTCTCCTGAGGGTTAGATCTATCAAAGAACAGGATTCACATGTGGTTCAAGATGGCTCCTCTGTCTTCTGCTTGACATATGCTAGAGAAGGATTGTTCTAATTATCTGAGACCTAGTCCAGTATCTGGAGTTAAACCTTACAAAGGTGTGAGGAGACATCATAACTGGGTCTTCCTGGAATATATACTGCAGATTTTTTCACACTGAAGTTTCAGCAATCACTGTTTGGATATTTCTACTTAGGGAAAGGTTCCTGCAAGTGTTCCCAGGTCTTAACCTTCTACTAGATAAGCTGTGATGTATTTACTTTTCTCTTTCTCCTGTCTTGGGAAAGGCTTTTCCTGATCTTTATTTCCTCAACCATTGTTGAGGTTTTAGTCTGTTCAGCTGTTTACATGTCAGGGTGAGTGGTAACAGACAGACCGACAGCTCTTTGAATTATCTATCATCTTACTCTGAGCCTGGTGTTTCTAGCTTCTCGATGTCTGAGTCAAAGAATTAAAAAAAAAGTTCACACAACTACAAAGGCAGTGAAAGACTTCATTAAAGAGATAGTACAGGATACATGACAAGGGAGCTTGAACAGAACATTGGTTACTGTTTTGAGCTTCCTTTTACAAAGTCAGAAGGAGGAGAAGTTGGTTGCTAAGGAGCATAGTGAGGGTGAATCTCCAATTCAATTGACTGACTTGGATTATAAAAGCCTTTTTCTACTGTGTATGTCCTTTCTCATAATGCATTTGGTTTTAATCATATGCAAAGCCAATTTTCCATAGGCATGAAATCTAAATAGGCTATTTTACACGAATATTCAAAAAAGGACACATTATACCTTACAACTCATGTACACATGACCATCCTAGGCCAGATCAGCCCATTGCCTCTATTCCTGAATAGTTCTAGCATGTCTGAATGAAACTAACCACAAAAGAGGAGTTTATTACCAAAGGGGAAAGACTCACTTTAGTATTTAAGTTTTATGTATGTGTGGCTTAGTGTGCGTGAGGGTCTTAGAGTGCTAGGTGGGGGTGTGCAATGTTCCAGCTGAATGGATCACCTGGCTGCTAAGCTATCCTATGTTTGTGTGCCTAAGACATGTAACTGGAAACTTAGAAAGTCAGCATACAGGGATAGTGAGAGGGTTCAGCGGGTAATCGTCCTGTAAACCTGATGACCTGAGTTCAATCCCAGCAACCTGTGGGGAGGTGGAAAGAAAGAACCAACTCCACAAAGTTGTCTTTCCACCTTCACATTTGTGCTGTCACAGGCGCCCCCACACATAGGCACCATGTGTACATTGTATGTTTATATATATATATAATGGATAGACATTTTAAGAAAATAATATATATTAAAACAATATATTATCATATACTGAATAATATATTTCTTAAAAACTTGAAGTTCTGATATGCAAATTCATCTAGAAGTGGGGGTCTAAAATTATAGAGAAGAAACATCCAGATAAAGGAATTTTAAACAGTAAAGAAAAGGCCTGGTATTGGCTCAGTAGAGTGTTGGGAGAACAGCCATGGGGACATGAGTTCAGATCTCTACACTTATGGGAAAACCCTCCCATATAATGTGGATAAAGTTCCACTCATATGTAAGAGTTACATATAACCACTGATGAGAGGGGGAGAATCAGTCTTCTGTTGGACTTAGTCTCCTAATTGCTTATCCAACACCAAGTGATCCTTCCTAAAGGCAAATACATACAAGAACACTAAATAGCCCCAGCCAGTTATATATCTATTTGTAATAATAATAAAGAATTTGTGAGAGAGCAGGGGATACAGGAATAGTTGGAGGTAGGAGTTGAGAGAAAGGAGAAATGATGTAATTACAGTATTCACATATAAAAATTATCAATAATGATAATAATTATGATTATGAAACAACCTGGTATGGTGGTGCATATCTGAATACTAGTTCTGATGGGGAGTGGAGATAGAGTCACCCTCAGAGTTTATTAGCCATGCTTAGGTAGAGATCCTTTCTCACAAAAGATGAACAATGACAGAAGAGGACATTAACTCCTGTGCCCCATACATACATGCATGCATAGGTACAAAAACATGAATATATATATATATATATATATATATATATATATATATATACCACACGCAGACACCCTAAAAGACCCTTCTGCGTAGCCTAGAGCTATTATTACTTGAAACTGTATTTTATGCAATTATTAACATAGTGCATTGCATTGGACATTTATAATTTTTCACAGCTTTGCATGTGTGATAATTCGCTATGGCTTGAGCAACATGTTTAATTTCTACAGCATGGGTTCACTTAATATTCAAAAGGAAATGAAGCTAGAGTAACAGGCAGGGGATAAATTCTCACCATTAGACCAGCACAAAAAGTAAAAACCTTTCAGTGAAGAAATCACAGATGGTGCTATGGTGAGGCTAATGTGATGTCCGGAGTGAGCATAGTATCTAGCCTTTGGGAATTTCAGGACTCTCTTTGCAGGACACAAATCTGGATACAGCCAAACAGCTGCAGTTTTCTCTGTATGAAGCTTGTGGCTGTTTATGTCTCACAGCTTACACATCATGGGAACCATTCTCAATCCTGCAGCTGCTTTGGCCTGAATGGCAGTAGCAGAGATTCCAGGTACCTTTGGGTAAACCAGTCATTTTTAACTGGTTAAAATCAGGGAGATTTGAGGTACTGGGCCTCCTATTCTTGCTTCTGGAGAAGGGAATTATGGCTTGCTTTTTTGCCTTTGCTTCCCATCCAGCACAGTTTTCTTGTTCTTTTAAGAAAGAAAAACAACACAATACAACTCTAGCATGTGGCGAGCTTGCATTTTGGAGGGCATGGAATAAATTGCTATTCTATATAATTTTTACACTCATGTGGATTTTAGGAAGCTTAGTGTGTGTGTAGTTTGTATGCCCAGGTGCTTCTGCTATTCTTCAAGGTCAAATAAATAAAGCCTATATTGTGTTATCATGACTGAAATCCTCTAAACTTATTCTCTGTCACTATTTCTTATGGAAAAATGGCTTTGGTACAATGCACTTTCAGGGGTTTTTTTGGTTTTTTTTTTACATTTTATGCCATCTTTCTCCTTGAGGTATCTAAAACAGTTCTTATGGCTTCTGAGGAAAGAGTGGTGATTAAGACCCAACTTTGTGCATATATCTTTAAGATATTCATCATTTCTTAGTATAAATAAAACCCTATTGTTACTAATAATCCATGCTGTTCACTCTAGAGTATGTACATGGTAGTGACCTTTGAAAGTTCTGGTAAGGACAAAGGTGGGTTGTACTCAAATGAATTGGCAGTTGACGTTCTAGTGACTAGATTGAGTATATCAAATGCTAGCTGATACATCATGATTATGGAAAGGCATCAAGGCATTATTCCAGACAAGGGCTATTTCTATTTCTTCATGATTCAGATACACCTAGTCTGAAAATACCCAACACATTGAGTGCTGGTTCTATGCAGAGGTGGAAGGCTTCCCAGTGTTGTGTAATAACACCTTGAGGGCTGGGTTGTTTTCCTTGCTGCTTAGTAACACTTTGAAATAACCCTCTACAGTCACTAGTGATCTTCCTCTAATCTAGATGACTATGAGATTAATCTATTTCAATCCTCATTCTACATATTTTAATGACATTGAACATTATTAACTCCTATAGCTTCTCATTTTACCTTCTTCTTCCCATACAGTCTCTAAAATGAACATGTCTGTAGAATATTTTCCATGGACTTGTCTCAGAATTTCTACTGCTGTGAAAAGACACCATGACCATGGCAACTTTTATAAAGGAAACATTTCATTGGGGTGGTTCACTTACAGTTCAAAGTTTGAGTCCATTATCATCATGGCCAGGAACATGGTGTGGAGTATGGTATGCAGGCAGACATGTTGCTGGCTACATCTTGATCAGAAAACAACAAAAAATGGACTGAATGAAGCTTAAGAGACCTCAAAGCGTGCCCCTACATTGACACTCTTTCTTCAACAAAGTTTTATCTACTTCAACAACGCCACACCTCCCAATAGTGCCACTCCCTCTGAGCTTATTCAGACCAATTACATTCAAACTACTATAGTGCTCTTTTGAAATATTGAAAATAAGCATTGTTACATAGGTGATATGAGACAGAATGAGAGTTAAAGTAATAGAGACTTAGACAAGATGGATATATGTTATTCTCTGTCATCAAGAGTATTGAGGTAGGGAATCAGAGTAAGGATGGAGGTGATGCATGAAGCCAGCCTCAATACCAAATGACTGAATTCCTCTTTCAATCTTTGACTGTTCTTATACAACTATATTATAGGCCAAATAACAAAGAAAATATACATGGGTAAAACAAGTGTGCACCAACTGTCTTTTAAGAAGAACCTGTGGGTGAGGAAACACTTTTTTCTTTAAGGGTCTGGCCACAGGGAGTTTAATTATACTCTCATAAGTAAATGAGCAGCATGAATGGGCAGTTTTGTAAATGGGGAGATCATAAGAATGAGCATGATTCTGAGAAGTCTGATAACTGAGTTTGACGGGGTGCATGATGTAAAATCACCAAATAATATATATATGTATATAAATACATATATATATATATATATATATATATATATATATGGACCTTGTGAGTTGCTTTATAGACATTTGCAAACACATCTCATTGACCAGAAGTTTGTCTCTTACCTTCTCATTGCTGAGACAAAATACTCTGAGAAAAGCGTTCCAAAGAAGAAAGGGTTTCTTTTCACTTAACAGAAGATTGTAGTCCACCATGGTGGGTGAAGGAGGTTGACTGACTGTGTTGCATCCACACTGAGGCAGCTGAGAATGAACAAAAAGTGAGTCTGGGTCAGAAAATGTCAAGTCTCCTTCTCAGTGACTCACTTTCTTTCACAGGAGTCTACCTCCTAAAGGTTCTACAGTCTTCCAAAATAGCTCTCCTAGCTAGAAACCAAGTGTTCAAACAATAAACTTATAAAAACAATCACATTCAAGCATAGTACCAGACACTACTGTTACGCAAGGTGGTTTGAAGCACACAGTCTTTATTTTTTGATATCCATGCATCCATATAAAATTTCATTATCATAGAAGAAGACATTAGCCAAGCATGGTAGAGCATAGCATTAATGCCATTACTTGGAAGGCAGGGGCAAGCAGATCTCTAAAGTTGAAGCCAGCCTGATTTAGTCCCACACTGCCAGTGGTACATATTGATACCTTGTCCCCCAAAAGAAGAGAAGGAGAATAATGTAAAGGTGGAGAAGAAGAGAAAGGGAAAGGAGTAGGGGGAGGAGGAGATTTCCCTATATTTTCTTTCAGAAGTTTTACCTTTTGATTACAAAAGCATGTATTTTATATATAAAAAGATATTTTCCTTAAGATACTAGGTAAGAAACAAAATTCCACTTTGTTATCTGATCAGGTAATTATTAAAGCACATTTTATCCAGTTTCTACAAATGTTCTATAATAATAGTTCTGACCACAAGTTTCCAAATGCATGTATGTACCTCTATGGTGTCTATCACAGACTTTTTTTTCCTCTATCATCTTTTCTGTACCAACTCTATATATGTATGTATGCATGTATGTATATAGTGTTTGTGTGTGTCTGTATGTATATGTGTGTATATGCATATATCACATACATAAATTATATATTATCATTACACACACTATATATATATATACATACTTTCACACACATATAACATTTTTAACACTATCAAAAATAGTATTCACTGACTTCATATAATGTTTAATTATGTATCAACTAAGTATAATCAGTTGCCCATATGTATGGGACAAGCAATGAATACATGTTTAGAGATAAGAAAAAAGAAATTTCAATGTTTGTTAAAAGAAAGGCAGAGATGTGATATGAAAGAGATGAACTCCTGATGATATCATTTCAATACCTGCATGCATACACACAGACTTGATCATTTCTTTAATTCCTGAGAATTTATCAACATTTGGTCTTGAGCTATACAGTGCCAGTTCTCTACTTCAAACAAAACAAACGCTGTAGTTTTGTGATGAACTTTGTTACAGATGATTCTCGCTCTTCTTTCTTCATTTATATTTATTTTCTACGAAGAACACCTTGATTATTTTTAGTAGTTTTCTCTTTAATGTTTTAGACTATACTTCCCAAGATCCAAGAAAGAACTCTTTCAGCATTTTGCTTTAATTTTGTTAAATTTATTGTCATTTCACAGAATAGTTGATATCTGTTTGGCATATACATATATATATATATCAAACATATAGTTATGTATTAAGAATGAAAACCTTTGTTATTCCTTTATGCGTTTTAAAGTCTGTTTTTTACTTTAATCAGAATTTATCAGGGATTATAGTAGAAGGATCCGCCCTTTAAGAATATGGAGCCCATCTTGTTGATGAAAGCATTCTTAGGGAATGTTATCTAATCTGAACACCATCACCCTCAATTCCATGTTAATGAGTGATTCTGAAATCTCCTCATGCAGAACCAAATCCACATCTGCTTCACATCAACATGGACCTCTGGAAACATGAATTAGCCACTCATATATTTCATTAGCTGTTAAGATGTGGAACATTTCATCATCTTTCACAAATTGATTTTCTGGTCAAACTCTGCTGTTTTGTCATTATAACATGTCTACATTATTCTTAGATTTTTAGCTCATCAGCTTTGAAAATACTGCAGAGGATAAGAATAATCTGCCACTGGCTTCTCTGTTGCCCCATAACACATATTATATATTATCATATCTAATTTATACTTAAAATTCCATGCCCTAGCTACCACACATAAGATTAACTCAATAAAACTTCAAGGTTACTAATATCTACTGTTCATCTGGTCTGTCAAAGGTAATGTGTAGGATACTACAGGTTATACATGAGATGAATGTTAACACCAATAAAAAGATATTAGCTACTAACCTCCTATACTATTATTATTTAGTTAATTATTAACTAAATATAATAAGATACTCAAATATCTGGGACAGGTAATAAATGTGTGTGTGGACATAAGAAAGGAGAGACCTTAAGATTTGTTCAAAGAAATGCAGAGCTGTGATCTAAGACAAATGGATACCTGGCATCATCATAGCAGTAGCTTGGTCTGCCTTTGCTCAATTAGAGTCTAGCTAAAAATAATAAATTCCTCTCCTCCTTTCTTTTTCTTTAATTTCTTTTGGTTAAACTTTCCATATCAAATGTATTGTTTTATCTCAGTCATTTTCCATTCCTCATTGTGAGTCTAGCTGAGCATTAATCCTGTGATAGAAAAATCTTGGTTCTCTGCCCATATTGAGATGTTGATTTTTCTGCTTCTGGAGATGCCTGCCCTTCTTGACTTTTATAGTTATTCTTAGCTCCTGAAGATTCAGTTTTTTCTTGAAGACTGTTTTAACTCTTCTCACTTTTAGCTTCTGCATTTGGATATCTGCTGCATACATATTCTGTGTTTTTCTGGAAGGGTTTCAACAAAAAAATAAGGCCCTAGCTGACTGATCATTAGCTATATTCCACATCTCTCAACCCATATCTTTCAGTGAACTTTTTCTTGAAGTGCTAGGAATCGAAATCGAACCTAACACCTTTTCCCTGCTAAGTTCTGCTATTAGGCTGATTCTCCAGTGGCCTAATAAATTATTTTTTAATGTAAGAAATTAGTTACCTTACAGTCCTGTTTTTACATTTCCTGTAACAAGTATTGATGCCCAACTCATAGTTATTACTTAACTATGTTTATCAAATACATGTGTAGGACAAAGACTATTGTAGACATTAGAAAAATAGGTGATCATTCGTCCTTCAGTTTCTGCCTACTGCAGAGACATTTCTGATTCAACATACTCATTTAGAACATTCTTTGTGGGTAAATAGGAACTTTTATCTTAAACCATAAATATTCTTCATAAATATGCTTTAGGATAAAGCTTCAAACAAAAGAATCAAATCAAGTAGAAACATGATAGATCATGAAAAGTTAATACTTTTACTCATTCTTGAAAATTTTTTGAATGAATTGATTAATGAATTTACAGATTTTATTTGATTTTTTCATTTCAATTTGTCACTAATTTTTGATTAACATATGAATCAAATATTACATTTGACATAATCTATGACATATAAGCCAGGAAAGCATGTCTAGCTTACTCACTGTTGAGAATTCAGTTCCATATGGTATACTGCTAATTTATGAACATAGAGGCAATGGTTTTATTTTTTTTCATTCTTTTTATTTTTTTGAATGCCCAATAGAGTTGGTCAAATATAATATTACTATATAATATATTGAACAAATAATGAGCATTTTAATAAGCTTAATACAGAATTAATGGTAATTTTTTATTAAAAAAATCCTCAGAATGGCATTGCTTTATGGTTACTCAGATAAATTGTAGTCTCTGCCTGGAAAATCTATTTGTCCTTCAACAGGGTAATGTGTGAATGTAAACACAGAGGCGAGCAGGCATTAAGGGAACCTGGAACAGCAGCTTGATATTTTATAGTACAGCTCACTTTTAAATTACCCAGTATGTAATTTTATGTGAGGTCCTTATTGCATTTGAAGCTTGTTAATAAAAAGAGCATTGGCCTGAGTAATCAGCATATGTAACTCAGTACTATCGGTTTCCTGTGAATTACAACCTTGGGTGATCCCATATCATCTTTCCTTATTAGGAATAAAAAGGTTGAGTTAATTTTGCTAAGGTTTCTTCCTGCAGCAATTTTCATTGTTTGACATCAAGTCTTCATGATCTCTGGTCCAGAGCTGAAGGCAGTAGCCATCTGTGCTATAATTTAAACTGAAGTTATAGTTATCATGTAGAAATGTAAGACCAATATTATCAGACATTTTTTTTAAAGCTAGAAAGGTGTCTTTTTATGGGATTTAAAACTTTTAAATATTAGTTTGGTGGTTTAAAGAAAAAAGGTCCCCTCAAAAGAGTGGCAATATTAGGAAGTGTGGCCTTTTTGGAGGAAGCATGTCATTTTGGGGGAAGGCTTTAAGATATCATCTGTTCAAGTTTCCTCCAGTGTGACTGTCAGTTGACTTTTTGTTGCCTGCAAGATGTAGCGCTTTCAGCTATTTCTCCAGCACATCTGCCTTGTGTGCCATGCTCCCCATCACATTAATGTGAACTGGACCTCTGAAATTGTAAGCAAGCTCTTCCCATTAATTTTTTTTGATAAAAGTTGTCATAGTCATGGTGTCTCTTCATAGAAAGGGAAACCCTAAGACAATTGGATATATATCATGTTCTTTAAAATTTGAGTCAGAATGGCATAGCAAAAAAATCCCATGGACATTGGAAGTAGAATTGGATGTGATTCTAATTTTTATCATTAACTGGGTGAGCCTAAATTTGTTAATCTTGTCTATGCCTTATATAATTCTTTTTCAAAAGGGATGCTATTTGTAAGGTCTTTAATGAGGTGCATAAATAGTATAAGTAAAATACAGAACACATGAAATGGCAGCTACACTTTAATTTAATTTAACATACTTTAAGGGGGGCCCAGTTATAAAACACTTTGTACCCTAGTAGAAAACAAACAAAGAAAACATGACTGCTTCTTTCAAATTTTAATTCTTTAGTTAAGGGAAATAAGACATAATTATATATAGTTAGTATTTTTGGCACAGTATAGTGCCTTTCAACGTATAGAAAACATGAGATCACACTCAAAGAAAAGTTAATTTTTTTTGTCCTGAACATTTTTGTTATGGTTGGTAAGTGTTGAAGTCTTATCTATTTCAACATAAAGAGAAAGGTTGGGGAGAGATACTAAGAGAGACCTTCCCAAAGCCCATGGTATAAGGAAATGCATATTTTCTAGAAAACATAAGCTATATAGTAAGGAGATTGATAGAAAATAATACAGGAAATAAAAAAATATTAAAAGCAAAGAGTTTGAAAATGTAGTGACTTTAGCAGAGGTATATAGCATTCTTTTACACCATCGTGTTTTAATAGAACAGTTGACTCATAAAAAAATATACAGATCAGAAACTAGTAACTGACATTTACTTGCTATATGCAGAATTTTATTGCTCTTCAAAGGCTGTAGGGTTGATTTCTAGAATGTTGTTCTTTGTGTATGGTGTAAACCTTGCAAGACTGATCCCAAGGGGAGGCCCTTAGGTTGCTGGAGGCATGTCTATAAAGAGTACTATACAAGTTAAAGAGTTTTACCCCATGGTGCAATCTTGCTGAGACTTTCTGTTTAATTTCAACCCCAGTAAAGAGTATTGTTGATCATGTAGTCTAACCTCTGATTACGAGCTCATGCAAAACCTTTATGTTCACTACCTCAGTGGTGAAAATGCAACCAATGCATAATTTTCTGAAAACATAAAAACTCCAGCTAGACAAAGTTTAGTATAAGACACAAAAAAATAAAACATAAGAAAGTGATCTGAAATATCTTCTCTTGTAAGAAGCATGTGGCTTGGGCTGAGGAAAGCACAGATTTAATGGAAGCTCTTACAGAGGAATGGCAGCATTGGAGAAAAATTTATAAGAACTTAAAACCAGAAAGACAGAGATTCCTCCCTAGAGCAGTTGAGGAAGAACTACCTACCTTAGCTTCTACTTTTGTAGCAAATGCCAAGCATAGTTGACTTTATTTCTTCATCTAGGAGGAGATATTAATATGCTTGTAATATCAGATGCATAATACCAGACACACAAAAATTGTGCTATAGTTCAAAAGGGTAATTCTGTCTCTTCTAAGATAGGAGAAAAATTTAGAAGCATTGTTATCCTTATTATCATGATTCAAGAGGTTGTCATAGCTATGAGAGTTGAGTGAACAGCTGTAAATGGGGGATATTCTCAGAGTAAGAAAGAGTTCACACAATTGTACAAAATGCTTAATTAGGAGGAAGCTGCAGAGAGTTGATTGAACAACGTGAAACTGAATAATGATGTTGGAAACTAAACCTTTCTTTAAGATCCTAAGGAGTACTAAAGTACAATTGTTAAATAAAAAAGTAAAAGAGAAGATCAAACGCAGATTTAAAGAAAAGAATCACCCAGACAATCTGGAGATTTGTAGAATAGAAAGAGTAGGGGGAAAGTAAGTTGCTTTGAACAGACCTGTCTTGGATTGAAAAGAATAATTATTTATTTAAATTTAATAGAAATACATTAGCACTTACCTACTTTAAGCCTATTGGAACATTTAAAATCTCCGATGAAGTAAGTTGGGACATCTTAGAGCTAAGTGAAATAGGTTGCAGAGAAAAGAAACTAAAGAAAGACAGCAGTTTTCTTCAAACTGTCAAAGCCACAGATATGTTTAGAAAAAGAAAAGGCATTTTGAGTAGGTGCTCTGAGAGCATGGGAAGAGTGTATACTTTGGAACAATTATATTTGAACAAATATTATGTGAAGATGATTAAAAAATTTAAGCAAAATCAACTCAAAAATGAAGCAAAAATTTTGTCTTTTGAACATCAATATTATTTTTTGCAACACTGTGCAGTTAAAATAACCTTTAAGAGGCATTTATCAGAGGTCATAAATGTGCTCTGGGAATTCAGCTTATTGTGACAAAAATTAAAAGTTTGTTAAAGAAACAAAAATAAGAAAGGAACATCACACTATAGTATATCCTGTGGAAATGATTGTATCCTTTACGTTCCTACTATTAAATAGAGGAACTAGGCTCTAGTATATTTTTAACATCGAATCTGATGCTCATAATAAAACATGATGCAAAGTTTTGCAACCACTGCAGAAGAAAAAAATTATAGTTGAATGTATGTCACAGTATGAGCACCCAATAAAGGAAGTAATACTGTACATTCTAAAACTGTCAGCCACTAGTTGCTCTGTTAGTATAGAATAGGATTGCTGGTTAACATATATGTACTTGTCTATATCCATTAAAATTTTTATGATAACCATATACTAGTCATACAATAAAAACAAATAGTGGGTATGAATCTGAGAGGACTGATAACTGAGTTTGGTGGGGTGCTTGATGTAAAATCATTAAATAATAAATAAAATATATATATATATAAAACAAATGATTATATTTTTATTCAAGGTTGCTAATGATATCAAATGAGTATAATTATTCTAAATATGGGGGAAATGTCACTTGTATTACTATAAAATTAATAAAAAGAATCAAGATGTTTCTATTTTTCTTAGTCCATATATAAATAAAAAATGCTTTTGAATGGTGACAAACAAGTTGAGGTTTATACTTTTTCCCCATAAGAATAACCTAATGCTATTAAAGTGACAAAACCAATAAGTAGACAATAGACAAATGCATTAGAAGAGTTGTTTGGGTGGTTCATTGTGAAAAATAAACATCAGGTTGAATGGGGAGCCACTAGAGAGGTTTTTAAGAAGGGAAGTGATGGAAACAGCTTTGTATTTTGAGAAGATTTAGACAGAAGTGTTATTGTTTAGGTTGGATTCAAATGGCTAATTGACTGGAATTCATTGTAATGGTCTAGACAGGAAACTCATCTTGGCAGCAGGAGGAGAAAAGAGAGACATTTGATGTGATAGAGAGGAACAGTTATGGTGGGGGAGGGGGGACTTGGGGACAGCATATGGTGTCAGTCAGTAGAGTAACAAGATAAGCTAAAGAGACATGGAGCCAAATTGTTAGCATAAAATAGTACTTTACACAGGGCCAGAGAGGTGATGATATTTTAAATAAATGATATCACATCTTTGGAGGTTTCATGGAATACTGGCTATAAATTTGAACCTTATGTTTTGACTGGATCCACCTAGGAAATCCTCCAATAGACCTGTAATGATCTCTCTGATTGATCCTATACTTCCTTTAGAGCACAAAGCAGGAAAACAAATTTTCCATTTCCTCACATCAATGGCTGCATTATGACTTCTTCCTTTCCAAGAAACTATGAACATAATTGTTCACACCATGTATATAAATCAGTGGGTTTTTGGGTGATTTTGGATATTTCCAGTAAGGACCAGTCTCAGAGTTCAGCAATCAAATCTCCAGCCCAGATTCTTCCAAGCCATTTAAGAATCTGCTGAGTACTGGAGTAGAGTGCCACCTTAGACAGGACCTATCCTTATTTCTACAGTGATGTGGAGCCTAAAGTCAGTGTTTAGCTTGGTCAGCCTTCTTCACTGGTTTACATTCTCAAGGAGAAATTATGTTGTTCCCATGTTTCTCTTGATCCACATAAAGGCTTAAAGGTGAATATTTTAGAGGAGAAATGGGGATTGAGGTAATCTTTGTTTGTCATAGTTGGAGGCAAGTACAGGAAAAAATGAGCAGCCCACAGTGTGACATCTCCAGGTAAACTCCTGTCATGAGACACACCTAGTCTGTAGGGGGCATTCCAGAATGCAAAGGGGAGGAGTCAGTGAGCATGATA
The DNA here is from genome assembly GCA_004025045.1 of Sigmodon hispidus. Taxonomy (NCBI): domain Eukaryota; kingdom Metazoa; phylum Chordata; class Mammalia; order Rodentia; family Cricetidae; genus Sigmodon; species Sigmodon hispidus. Next base: position 19,386 of record PVIH01009077.1, on the reverse strand, counting down.
ATGAAAGAGGACTTGAAATCTGAAAGTATTTTAATATTTTTGTTACTGGTGATAATATGCTAAGCATATTCACTCATAAGCAGAAAATTAGGTACAGATTTTTAACAAGGATTTCTCCCAAACCACAATTAGAAACCTATTTAATGGAATCTTCTCTTGCTTTTGTGACTCATGGCAGACTGAAACCACCATTTCCTTTAGAAGTAGACTGATGAGAAACATTGAAAAATGGTGGAGATGTGTGACATGTTGGTCTAGCCCAGTTATATATTTTTACCTCTATTGGCAATGTTCATAAGACAAAGATCATTGTTCTGTGCAAGTTTTCAACACACATTTTCTCATGTCTCTAGATGACACTCACCAGTCCTGAGTGGCTCTCACATGGCAGATCTATCCCTGTACCTGAACTTCATTTCTCTAATGTCCACTTTTACTTTTAATCCAATGTCTGTATAGTTGACTTGCTTATGGTATGGTACCTTAGTCAGTGTTCTTAGGTGGTAGAAAGTAGGGAGGGTGGATGTGCATGAGACCTTCCATTATAAACATAAATCCACCAAGGAAAGGAGGGCATGGAGAAGAACCAATAGGTAGATGCAGTATATTTGGAATAGCTCAAACAGGTTTCTGTTCTTTATAATAAGCCACCACAAAGACCCAATGCCAGCTATTCTTAGACTAAACCTTTTATTCATAAGATTCAATAATTGACAACAGTAGATTTAGATCATGCTCACTGTGACTAGCATATGCCAAATTGATATAAAACTTTCCAGAGATATAAAACTATTTCTGCAGTATTCATTCATTTCTTTTGGTTATATACCCAAAGTGAAATTGTAGATTATGTAGTAGTGATTGTTTTGTGAAAACTCTATATTATTTTCCATTATATCATACTAATTCATAATGTGTTCCCATAATCAATGTACCAGCTCCCCTTTTAGCATCCTATGAGATTTTGCTATTGTTATCTATGTTGTTTTATTGACAACATAACTTGAATAAGAAATATCATTGTGTTTTATGGTCTACATTTCTCTCATGAGTAGTGAGCATGAGTCTACTCTATGCTCTAATTAGTTTGCCTATTTTCAATTATATTATTTAGCTTTTTGTTATTGAGTTGAAAAATTTCTAATTAGATAGTTTGCCCATTTTCAATTATATTATTTAGCTTTTTGTTATTGAGTTGAGTCCTTTAAACAGTCTGAATATCAACCTTTTGGCTAAATAGTTTATAAGGGGCTGGAGAAATAGCTCAGTGGATAAAGTGATTGTTGCATGAGAGCCAGTGTATGAATTCACAAATTCTAATCTCCAGAAGCTATATTAAAAGTCCAGAGGCAGAGATCTCTATAGAAAGCTGGCTAGCTAGACTTTTCAGTTCTCCAACTGTAGGTATGCTGTGTGATATTTTATTTGTGTTCTGACAGATAAAGCTTTCCTAGAGATCAGAGGATGGAGCTAGGTACTAGTTAACCATAGAGGTCTGTAAGGACAGGAGAGAGAAAGCCATTAAGTTGGAGTGGAAAGAGAAAGTGGTAAGGTGGGGTGGAGAGAGAATCTTGACCCTTTTCTGTCTGAGGATTTGGAAAGATAAGAAGTCTCTGATGGCTGCTGCTCTACTTTTCTGATCTTTCAGCTTTTATCTCAATATCTGACTTCTGTTTTTTATTGATAAGACTAATTAGCACCAAACTTCATCTGATGTCCAAATTATGAGAAAGCTTCCTGCCTGTGGCTTTGCACATGCTGAAGCCCTCTAAACAAGTCTGGGATTTTTCTGTTGCAGCATCTCTTCAACAAATTTCACAGGTTCCTGGGATTCAAATGCTACTAAAGTTAGCTCCTCACCATCACTGGTCAGCTCTGTCTTTAGACATCTCCTATCATGTGTGCTTCTTTTTAATGATCCCCTGTGTGTGTTTTTTAGACAGATGGATTTCTCTCCTGGTGGGTTGTGAACTTTCCCTGAACTCACTTCTTAGGTTGCTACCACATTAGATTGCTGCCTTGACACCCACTTGGGCTTCTAATGTTATGTGCAGCAGTGGTCAGCCTCATGTTTCATTGTCATCTGACCATCATTGTCACAGATTTGGTGAGACAATTGGGAATTTTTAGAGAGGGAATTAGAAAGAGACACAGAGAGAGAGAGAGAGAGAGAGAGAGAGAGAGAGAGAGACAGAGACAGAGACAGAGACAGAGAGAGAGAGAGACAGAGAGACAGAGAGAGACAGAGATTTTTTTTCCATGTTAAAAATGGGAAACAATATTACAAGGGAGGAAGTTAGGTCTGTGTGATTTACAATGAATGGCTTAATATAGAACAATTAAATGAAGGGATAATTAGCAGAAATTGACATAATGTTAATTGTCATTTTGATAATTCTTGTTTTATCCCTAAAATAGTTGGTTGATATGAGTGCCAAGATACAAGCCTTAGAAAAATTTACTAAAACAGATTATAGAGATATTCTGACCCAGACAGAAGAATTTTTTCTTTATTATTATTATTAACAAAGAAGTCATACTTTCTAACCTTGTATATCCTTATTCAAGGTCCCTATCCCCTCCCACCACATCAGGTCATTCTTTCTTCTCCACAAATCCCCATTCTCAGAAAACTGAGAATCAATCTCCCCAAGGACCCAGCAATACCACTTCTGGGTGTATACCCTAAAGAAGCACAGTCACACTCCAAAGGCATTAGCTCAACTATGTTCAGACAGAAGAATTTAAAGAAGACCCAACCTCACTATTACATTATAAAATTAGAGAGGAACAAGCCAAGGTTATCATCAACCAACCATAATATATGCAGTTACCATATGGGAACAAATGCCAAATTGACAGGTATTTCCAAGGCTATGCAAGAGTTAATAAGACTTCTGTGGAAGTGTTAGATTTGAGGAAATTTAAAGAAGTGATAATCTAGTATGGTATGCATTCACCTGTTGTGAAGTAGATGTTAAATATATGATCAACTAGTAACAGATTTGCCCCAAAAGACTGGACAAACTTGGTTACAGCAATACTGGAGTCTGATCCTCAGTTATAGTAAAGGACCTGGTGGAAAAAATGAGGCTAGAACCACTGAACAATGTAGTAGGTTTAGAGGTATTGAAATCTTTCGAGATCAACTTCTTGGAAAGGATGATTGTGCTGACCAATCTCTATATGATGACCAGATCCTGGCTATGTGCCATTCAGCAGCTTAGAATGCTTGAGACAGAAATAAAGTCAAAAAAAGAAATGAATAATTTACTAAAGTTACACAGGGCCCCCAAACACTTTACTATTATTTTTTACAAAGATTGACTTGAGCTATCTATCTATCTATCTATCTATCTATCTATCTATCTATCTATCTATCTTTTGTTTTTTCTTTCCTTCTATTCATCTATGCATCCATCTGTCCATCCATCCATCCATTCATCCATCTATCTAGCTACCTACATTCAATGTCCTGGTATCTGTAGAGATAGATGGGGGTCTTAGAGACCCTTGAACATGAACTTACAGAATTCATGTTATATGAACTTGTCTTTGTGGTTATGAATCAGTCCTTGTAGGCGTTTGGAGATGGTCATAAGTTGCCCAATGTAGGTACTAGAAACTGAACTTGGGTCTCCTGAAAGAGCATTAAGCATATTGAATTGAATTGCTGATTCCAGCTCCTCGCTATAGTTTTGTAGGGTGTTTTGAGGTCTGTTTGACATACCTCCAGCTTTGTTCTTTCTGTTCAAGTTTATTTTGACTGCTAGAAGTCTTTTATGGTTTAGCATAAATTTTAACAAATTTATTTATTTTATATCTGGGCTACAGTTTTTTTTTCTATTTCCTCTACTGTCATTCTGTTGTCCCCATATCCCCTCTGTTTTTACCCTTCCCAATTGATTTCCTCTCTCTTTCTGTTTAGGAAATGATGGGTCTTCCATGAGTATCAACAAAATAAGTTGCAGTAAGGGTCAGTGCCAACTCATGCATTAAGGCTGGTCCAGCCAACCCAGTATGATGAGTAGAGTCCCCAAAGCCTATAAAAAAGTTAGAGATAGCTTCTGTTTCCACTGTTAGGTATCTTACAAGAGGACCAAGATATACAATTGTAATATACATATACAGAATGTCCAGGTTAGTCCCATGAAGGATCTGTGGTTATTGTGTGGCTCTGTGTGTTGATTTAGTCTCTGTGAGTTTGTATGAGCTCCGATTAGTTAATTCTACACTTGTGTTGTAGCTACCCTTCTCGCTCCTGCAATGCTTTATTTCTCTTCTGCAGGATTCCCTGAACTCTGTCTAGTGTTTGGCTGGTTTCATGTGAATTTTAAGGTTACTTTTTCCTTTTGTAGAGGAAACCATTGTTACTTTAAAGATTGCATTGAATCTACTGATAGCATATAACAATAATACAACAAGGAAGTTCATAAATATGGGATATATTTTTCACTTTTTGTGTCCTTTTCAATTTCCTTCACCATATTTTATTATTTTTCTATAGACATCATTCAATTCCTTGGCTAAATTTATTGTTATGTCATATACTATCATGTAGCTATTATGAACAAGATAGTTTTATTCATTATTTTTTATTATTAAGTTCATTATTGGTATATAAAAATGCTGATTTGTTAATTTTTAGTATTCAATTTCATAATTAAGTTATTAATTCTAGAAGATTTTTTTGACATAGTCTTCAGATTTTTCTCTTTATACAACTATGGTTATCTTTAAATAAAGATGCTTTATAAATCAAAGATCTTCTACATTTATCTTTGCTACCATTCATCACTTCATTCCTTACTCAGGACACATTCTTTGCATAGCTACCTGGTTTAGATATCATTCTGGTAGACATGCAGTAGTATATTTTTTTTCATTAAGAAATTTGGGGCTACAGCAGGATATCCAAGAAGAGTTTCATTAGGATTCAGTATTGATGGTGTACCCAAAGTCAAAAGCCTTGAACTTGACCAATAGCACATTCTACATTAAAAATTTGCAAGTAAAGCTGTTTGGACAGAAGGGTACAATGCGTGATACAGCATAGTTCCTTATAATGCTACTAAGATGAATAAAGTGATGATGAAGAGGAAGAAGAGCAAAATGTTTTCATTTGTTTCTCTGCTTTTGTATTTAATTAATCTTTTAATTTTATTATATATCTAAATTTTCCTTGGGGGTGCTATAAGGGTGAAAGGCAGATATGGAGGGACTGGGAAATAAGTGGGACTGGATTACATGATGCAAAATTTCCCCCAAATCAATGAAAAAGGATGTAATTTAAAAAATCATACTACACAATACACACAAAAAACAAGCAAGGAAGAAAATCAAAGATTTTCTAATAGGAGTGAAATTCAAACTATTGGGAGGAGGAGTGGTAGATGTTATTCAGGCAAAGTGGGAGGTCTGGAAGATTTTCAGTTAGATCAAAGTTTTATCTTTAAACTATTCCAGTAGAGTAGATCTGAGAAATAAAAATTAGTCAAGGAAGCAAAACAATAACAAAAAAATCAAAGTTCCACAATTGTGCAACCTCATATTTAAAAGATGACATTATCTGTCGATTCTATTCCTTTTTTTTGTCTAGCAGTCATATTGAATATATCCTTATGACCAAAGAAAATTAGAAAGTTTTTAGAATATTTTCACTACTTTAATAATTTGGCAGTCTGGTTTGTTTTTACTATCTTGGTGATAATTGAAGACAGAACTCTGACTATGCCCTTTCATGAGAATGCCAAAGCTGCCTTTTCTTCTTAGACCACATTTTACATAAGTTGGAAAGACTTTTCCCAAGGTTAACTGGTAGGAGTTGGTTACACAACTCTTAGAAAGAGCAACACTGACTGTTGGAGTAAGGTCAGTTCCTGGATGTCTCCTAGGGTTTGTGTATAAAAGAAAAATCCTTGAAATTGACTTAGCTAAGGTCTGGACTTCCTGTATGACACATGGGGCACTGATCTACCTCATGGAGATCAATAAAATCTCAGGCAGGATCCAAAGAGGAAGTTGTTCAAATGTGTTGGAAGGTTGACTTTGTCAGTCCTTAGGTTGACAAGTGTCAGGAAACAGAACAAGAACTAATCCTTGCTAATTCATTAGGTCATCATTTTCCTAATGAATCCCATATTCTACTGGCCTCAAGGAGAGTCAACACCCAATCAGTGAGATAAACATTCCATTTGAAAGCAGGAGTGTACTCAAAAGAATGAAGTAAGGGGAACATTGAGAAAGAAAGAGAAAAATAAATAGTATAAAATTAGAGATAAAGCTAGCCTAGATTTGATCACACAGAACAGGTAACAGGAGAAAAAAAAATTGGGACCCATGTGTAGGCAGAAGAGGTGAGGACATGGTAAACTCTTTGTCCTCAGTCATCACTGAGATGCTTATATCTATGTGAATTTATTAAAAGAAACTGGGCAACACACATCAGACTCCATGGGCTTAAAACAGGTCATAAAGTTGGGTAGATGGAGTTAGAGGTAGATCTGGAAGGAGTGAACGACAGTGGTATATATGATTAAAATACATTGTATGGAATTCTCAAAGAATTAATAAAATGTCATTTTTAAAGAAGCAGCTGGGTTATCATCTAACATGAAGAAATTTCGTTCTATGGTATTATGGGCTATATGAAGAACATAGTTTGGAAGATCACTACAGCTGACTAAATGGCACATAAGGCTATGTATCATTTGGGTGGAGAAATTCATCAATGAACAAAATAAGAAATAATAAAACATTTATATTGCTCCTGTGGATTACGTTATTGAAATAAAGGGCTTCTTATTTAGAATCAACTCATAGTGTAGAAGAGGAGTGGTGTACACTGGTATACACTATAGTAAGATTTAAACCACTCTGGTAAATTTGTATGGAGCATTGAGCTAAAATTACTGAAAGTCTCTGGTGGGAAAGACTTTTGGTGTGAGTTCTGATGGACAAATAAGAGTTTTCCAGAATAAAGAAGGAAAAAACATATTTGAGGTGAAGAGATTTACCTATTTCTCTTCTTACACTACTCTATGACTCCTCTTAAAATAAAATGTGTTATTTGAGAAATCCCATGCTTGTCATTGTCAAGGGTAAATGGATATAGTAGAAATAACAGTCCTGAGGATGTAGAACTATGTGCTCCAAAAGAAATACAATGTGAGCCACAAATATAACCACAGATGTAATTTAAAAATTTGTAGCAGCCACATTCTATGAAAAAGTAAAGAGAAATGATTTAAATTAATTTTAATAACATATTTTTTCCAACTTAGTATTTCCAGAGTCTTTATTTCAACATGCAACAAAACTTTAGTGTGATATTTTATAGTTTTGTACTAAATCTTGAAATATTCTGCTATATATTTTAAAAATAACCCTTTTGTATATTTTAAATTTAAGACACAATTTAGTACCACACCATGTTTCCAGAGTTCAATAGACACATGTGGCTATTGATGATTATATTGGATGGTTCAGATAATCAGCTTGTTGATTTTGGCTGGAGAGAATGGGTATCTAGAGGTTTGGGCATCTCTGGAGATGTCACATCAAAGCTTGGTACTAAGAGTAGCCTCAAAGATTATATACAGATTGATCTTGTTCAGCAATTATCCCCATAACAAGCTTGCATTGTCTGATTTTATCCAGAGTTGTCCAGCAGGGCCCAAGCTGGTGTCTGCTACTCCACCCACAGAAAATTGTCCAAGTCAAATTTTCCTGGGAAAATTCTCATTTTGCTTGACTTTTATTATTTTATTTTAAAAGCCCAAAGGCAGCTCTTCTCGACACCTAATAATGTCTTTCCCAGCTCTCTTAGGAAGCAAGGCCTTGAAGTTTTCCTCACATATAAGCCCCAGTGGACACTGTCTCCATTCCATCAAAACACTGCCCAGAAATGAGCTCACAGACCTTCTCATCATGGCCAGAGGCAAGTGGAACTGTCTGGGATACCAGGATGAGAGGGCAAAGGCAAGCTTGACTTCCCTGAAATAATGTGCTAATATTTCCAATCCCAGAGACCAGTTACAGATGGTGCCTAAAACTGACTCAGCTTTGGCTAAGAAATTTGACAGAACTGGTCTTGGAGACTTTGTAATCCCATTATCTAGGATGTGTAATAGAGTCAATCCTTGTAGACTTCGTGTTTGTGTCATATTTGCTATTGACCACCTGGGTTCCATTAGGTTCTCTGGCCCTGGCACCCACATAATGCTTATGACATTCAGATACCATTGCAGCCTACTGGGGAACATTCTCTAAGGAAAGTTCCTAATTATACTTTCGTTCCTGCACATTCAAGGAAAACTCTTGAAAGATATGATTTTAATTGCTGAATGTCTAAATAGAACAATATAGAAAATAAATAAAAGAAATGTCATTTGGAATCAAACCTATAATTGGCTTTATTTCTCTAAGATGTACATGGATGCTGTGAGTCTATTTAAAATAACAAACCAATTTCTTCATCCTTCTGGTTATCAGGTACGTTAGAATCTCCACAAAACTGTGGAAATAGTAAAGAAAAAAGCAGATCCTACATAAAATAGAGGTATGTTACACATTTTATGCAATGTCAAAGCAGGTATACTGGATGTCCCAAGCAGTTTTATATGAATTTTATCATCAGTACTATTACCATCATCCCCATTATCATCATCATATCATTGTCTCCTTCAGTTTTTTTTTCCTTGAGTTTTAAACATGGTGTTTATGTTTCATTTCAAAAGTCACAAAAAGCAAAATAATCTATCAGTTGACTGTGTGTCATATATATAACTACATGCCATTGGCTACAGATAGATAGAGAGGACAAGCTATTTAGTAGTACAACAATAGACTCTACCATTACAAACAATACAATCTGTTTGTATTTTTGTCAAGTCTCCATTTACCCAAGAGCCACTGAACAACCTTTTTTAAAAATCCTGTAAGTTAGACCATATGACAAATAAAAGTCCAATTAACTATTTCAATTTTTTCTATGACCCAGTGTCAATAAGTCTACTATTTTATTGCTAATATTTTAATTATTGATATAAAAATTATGATATTGTCAGTTGGTTTTGTGGGAGAAGTGGGCTGGCAATTTTGGAACAAAATATTAAATTCTATATGCTTCTGCTTTGCCATGGCAATTCAGAGCTGTAATGTGGGAATATCTTTTAGGCATGGTATACCCACCACTGTCTTGATCCAGAGTAGCTGTGACCACCTGTAAATTAAGCTCATGAAATATGGCCTATTGATAGATATTTCTTTGTGAAGCAAGAGGTGAGGCTTATAGCCTTACAAAGTCCCTTCGTTCTACTAGATTCTGTAAGAGATAAACAGAATTGTAGTGTATCTGTGCTAGAACTTTTCAGTGGTGCAGCACCTTGTGTATTATCCATAGTGCCCATAGAAATCTTTAGCTGCTCCCAATGGTGTACCTTTCAGTCACTCATGCTTCTGAAAATAATACCAAAAAAACACATTATTTCATCAGGCTGGACTTTGACATAATATTTTCTTTTTCTTTTTTTTTTCTTTCTTGTTTGCCTTTGGGTACCCTCTCTATTTGGGAATGAATAACCTCATCAGAAAAGACATGTGATATTTGGTACCCAAATATGGAACAGTAGAATAATTAAAGAGGCCTCTGGAAGGCCACAAAGTCTGAACAGCAGCTCACTGAAAGGATGACAGGCAGGTGCATGTTATCCTTATGCACAACCTTCATGTATATTCAGTAAGGATGACATGCTGTGGCGTTGAACTACCTCAGTTGCTACCCTACTGAGGTGGCCAATAAATGCTGAGACAGGACATGAAAGGCAACCAGAAGCCCTAAGTTGAATTTTAATGGTTCTCTGTTAGTATGCAGAACACTTTAGATATTAGATGATGTCCGAGGATTTTGCTTTGTTATCCTGCCTCATGTTATAAATACGAATGAAAATCCCAGTGCCAACAGTGGGCTATTACCCTATGAGTGCTTGCCTAGGAAGCTCCCTGAGGCTCCTCACATAATACACATTATTGCCAATGCTGTTTGTTACATGCCAGACTCAATGGTAAATTTCTTATCCTAAAGAAATTACATATTTTGATTGCAACAAGCAAGACAATATCAGACTTGATTGAATAGAAAAGTCCTCTATTGGCTGGCATTTACAGTGCTAGAAAGAACTAGGTAAGCTGCTGGGGAGATGTATCACTAAGAGGCCCAATCAGCTGTGGTCTCTGTGTATTATGCAATCAGTATGCCAAGGCAAGCTGTGTTACTAATGCAGTAGTGATACGACTGTTCTGGTTATGACCAATTACTTAATTAAGGCTCACTCCACAAGAAGAAACCCATGTTTGGTACAATAAGCTAGGCAAAAATCTATGGCTGGGGAAATCATAGGCTTCCTGGGGAGACTACTATCATTGTTCTGTTAAGTAGATAGGATGCTGTAATATTGCTTTCTACATATTTGTGTTTGTGTCTGTAAATAAACATGACTGTCAGCTAGAGTGAAAGGAAGCTTCTTTTTATAGTTACTACAGAGACTCATAATTGATAAGTGATGGAATTGCTTGCAGTATTTGTTGCTGTGGCACATAATGTTAAAGTGGTTTAATAATATTTCAGTGTTTAGCCCTGAGCACAACAACAGAACAGGGAATAGAAAAATCTAAGAGTCAGAGAGAGAAGGGGAATATAATAACTTCCTCTGGGTGTGATATGGTTGTTGTCATCTTGAATCACAGCAGCCATGATCACCTGCATGAAACCCTCCTCATGAGATTTGGACTACCATCATCTCATGTATGGGAGGAGAAGGCTAAAGAGGTCTACAAGATTTGAAAAACCCCCTCTTAGATTATATGAGTTAAATAATGGTCCAGGGGTTCAGGTTCTTGGGTAATATATCTGTTCATAAGTAGCTCATGGATGTCCTTAGCATTGAAACTTTTTGTGGGGTATTCATATTGTGGGTGGTACTCTTTGATTCTTAGAAGTACCCAGGGAATTCCTGGTAGTGTCGCCATGTTTGATTCACCCATGGTTCTTCTAGAAAACTATGGATAGTATCAGTTCATTGATTTACCAACTAAGACTCAGGTAGAATTTTATTTTGATCACTGGAGTCTTCTCTTTGGGGATGTATGGATGTTTTTTATGTCTCTCAAAAATGCTCAAAATATCATAGTTTAGAAGATGAATCTCACTGGTAGAAAGTTATTTGTTCACTTAAGACAATGACCAGAAATGATAGGTATTTTACATTTATATTTGTCTTGAGTTATAATTTAGAGAGTGTTGCTTGAGAATTATGTAAACAAGCTCTCTACTTTAGACAAGGAATTATATTGTGTTTGGTATATATCATTGCATATTTTCTATGGATTACTCTTGTTGGCTTCTGTAGTCTTTACATATATCCTACTATTGGTAATGACTGTTATGCAAGTTTTTAATACGTATGGGATTTGCAACTCATGGTGATGGTGGATACTTTGAAGACTATTGTGTTTGACCCAGACAAGGACCAACATGAAAGCCAAAGTTCTCCCCTGCCAGAGTGAGGCAGGCCTTTTTATCCAAGGCAGCTGAGATATTGAATCCACTGATGGTCTTTCAGTTAAAAGCAATGGAAAAAATAAAACAGTAAAAATACAAACTAGGAAAAAAATTAAGTGATTGTTAGGTAAAGCCAAACCTGGAGAGACAGGATAACAAGACCCTTGTTGAGAGTTTAGGCTGAAGTGTTTGGAACTTGGTAGAGGATATTAATCCACAAAACTAGTTAATGCAAGTTTGAAACAATAAACTTTTTGTTTAGTATGATTTCTTAATCTCTCTTTATACCACCATTCTTTCTTCTCTCTTAAGACTGGCCCAGTCTCCCTTTTTCATAGGTAGAAACACAATCTTCTAGAGTGGTTATACTTGTGAGAAAGTTCTGGAAAGAGTGTGAAAAAGCAAATCATTGTCATCAGATACTATTAGTCACTTCTCAGGAATACTGAGAATTATGTTTTAAAAAAATAAGAAAACAAAACCAGATCTGTCTTTGCACGGTTTACAGAGCATTCTTAATAGATAAAAATCTTCAATGTTAATAACATACTTAATTTTAATATTACTACATTTTGTGGAATGTTTTTCATGGAATCAAATTGTTAATTGATTAAATAGACCAGTTAATTAAATCAAAGCAGCTGAACCAACCCTGTATAGACACATCAGAAACATTCTTTTCTGATGATCCTGGTTCTTCCAAGAGGATTAGAGTCCACAACAGGGAAAATATCAAAAATCAAGTTTTCTTTGGCTCTTCTTAGGCAAGATATTAATGTGTCATGAAGTTTAACAATAAGGATGTAACCCATTGGGAAACTTCTGTGATTCACTGATCTGAAGTTCAATAAGGAACATACAATTCCACAGGTGAGAACATGGTTCAGAATCAGAAATAAATTTGAATTTTTTTTTTTTTTTGGTGCAGGTAGGTGCATACAAAATTTTCCTTCCCATGAAAGAAAGATTAGTATAATTTCTCCTCATAGATGATTAGAACTTTGTGGTTTTCTCCTTTTCTGTTTTTGTTTCAATCTCTTGGCTATTCTAGAATAAGACTTTATCTCACATAAACCTGTATAAGTGTGTGTGGATGCTTGTTAATATATATCTATATATTATGCAGTGTAATCAATTTTCCCTATTTCTTTCTCTATTTCTGTAACTTACTATGGTTGTAATTTGAAATTAATATATTCAATTTAAAAACATAATCATTGAACTAAAAGCTAACTCAGTAACAGCATGTCAAATTTAGCTTAGTGCAAAGGAGTGAAGTCCTATCCAAAGGCTAATTGGCTCCATGAGTGGATACTATTCATGAGTTCTTTAAGATGTGCAAATGAAAAAAACTACCTATACTTAATCTCTTATACACAGAACCTGGTAAAGGATGCCTTGGAAAACTTCCAGAATCATGTATGCAATGTGTTAATTTAGCCTCAGAATGAAAGTATTCATAAATCTGAGGATTTCCTTTCTTCCTTTAACTATGGAGTAAATGTCTGCTTTGAAGATTTTATTTATCTGTTGTTTTTTGGGTTTTGAGACAGTGAATCATGTTGCTCAAGCTGGTCTCAAGCTCACTACTTAGATGAGCTCTGCCTGGAAATCCTGCTCTTTTTTTCTCCTACCCACCCAAGTGTTGATATTAAGGGCATGCTCCAAACAGCCAGTGTGAATGTTTCTAAATGACAGGACAAGGCTTGACGATCTGTAATTTCCCTTCTTACATAGTACTTGTACTGTTCATAGATCTTACTGTTTTATGAGGTATTTGAAATAAAATAGTTACTATTTAAAAAAAAAAAGAAAAATACACATTTAGGAGGTAGAGAGATGGCTCTGTGCTTATTGATTGGGCTGTTGCAGGGGACTGATATTCAGTTCCCAGAACGCACATAATGGCTGTCAATCATTTTACTTCTTACCCTTCACAGACACTGCACACAAGTGATACACACACATATATGTAGGTAAAACATTAATGAATATAAAAAAGACACTATTCTTTAAAAAACAGTCATTTAAGTAGTTTTAGTAATTAAATTAATTTTAGTAATTAAAATGACAATAGTTTTACATCTATTCAAAACCAGAATATTTCAGCATGCTGTGTTTTCATGCTACCTCCTGGATTTCAGGAAATTCAAAGTAAAAATACTTCCTTCACTTTTTCTCCTTGGTAGTGGAATTCATTTGTCCTTCATGGTCCAGCTCAGGTTCTGCTTTCTTATAAAGACCTCAGGATGTTCCTTCCAAATAAATCTTCATCTGGAATTTTTCTAACACTTGGAGCTTACATTGCAGAATTCAGCACTGAGGCTCCTGTAGATTTTTTCTTTATCATATCTGCTTCCACATGTCTGATATGACATCTTCTGCTCACCCAACAGGCTCTCCCATCCCCGCACCCCGTGTGCTTGTCTGTGATGAGTTCCCATTATATAGACCTGACTGAACAGCAGTTTATTCAATAGACCTAGATGGCCTTGAACTCTACCACATGTAGTTTCTACCCTCTTTTAAATAACATACTTCCATGTAAACAGGATTCATGTAAAATCATGTATGTATTTTTATAAAATCTGTATGAATCAATCAGTGCTAAAAAAAAGTATGAATCCACAGTGCCCATGAACTATCTGACAAAAAGAAATTTTAGAAATACTTTTATAAATCTTTTGTATGCTTTTGTATATGTAAATATATTCCTATGTTTATTTAAACTGTAAATTTAATTTGAAGAACCATGGGAAATATGTAATTATGCTGCATTTTCCATTGATCAGCATACACTGTTATATTGGTTTTCCATTACATGTGCATCAGAGTCTCATGTGGCAGTAAATAAATATAGCCCTATAGGTTTTAACCTAAATGGATGATTGATGATGTCTAAGTTTTGAGCTAGGGTATCAATATTTTAAATTAGCTCTTTATTTTGATACATAGCCAAATCTAAGAACTGCTGGGGAATTGGGAGACTGAGAAGGTATTTATAAAAATTTCTGTCTAAGTTTAAAGTTTTTTAGAAAGTAATAAAGCAATCATGGCACATTAAAAGTTAAAATGTTCAATTTTCAAAAATAATAGACCCTTAATAATTTGGTAGATATTGTAATTTTTATTGTATATTTGTCATCAGTTTTCACCTCCTTATATTTTGAGTCTTTGTTTCCATTTTAATAGCAAAAAGCAACAAAATCTCTAGAAACCATCTGAATGTTTCACTGAGGGATTTAGAACCAGGCCAATCCTTCCTTACTCTATTCTGATCTTTGTAGTCCATACCCTTGGTTGCAAGTAAAATATGCCAAATTAAAAAGAATTGAACAAACATCAAACTCAATCAGATGGAACCTTGTTGGCAACTTCAGAGCTAGGTTGATTTGTATCTCTTCTGTCTGCTCTTTCACCTCTTACTCCTCCTTTGTCTCTAGCACCCCATCTCAAATTCATAACCACTTCTTCTTTGATGATTTTTCCAACATACACAAACACACAAACACACACACACACACACACACACCTTGCTGACTTCACTTGGTATTGGTCATATTATGTGTGTAGATGTTTAGGGCTAACTCCTTAGGATTAGATAACCTATCAACAAATCTAAGTTAGAATTGCCTCTTTTGAACTAGATCTTGCTTTGCTTATTCAGATTGCATTAAAGTAGCAATTTATTATTAAGGAAAGTATTGAGCTATTTTTTTTGAGAATTTCATGCATGAATATTTTGCATTTTTATATTCACCCTCAACTCCAAACCATCTTTAAACATGTTTTTTGTAACTTACCTAATATAATTCATGAAGCCCATATTCATGGATATAAGTCTACCCAGTGAAATGTGGTTGGCCTACTGAAGGCTACATCCCTTCCCCAGACACCATCAGTTATTAGTAACTACTCAAATAGAAACTCGGACTCATGAGTTAATGCCCTATCCTGTATAAGATAGCAGTTATTAAATATTGATACTTATATACTGATCATTCCTTGTCTAAGACCTTACAATGCCAACAAAGGCTAGAATATTAGTTGTTCACTTTATAGCTCTTTGCTAAAGGCAGGATCTTTTGATAATCAACAAATTCCTCTTCTCCACAATCCAAGAGTGAATAAAATAATAAAATGATAAATGAACCTCATTGGATGCTACAAATAACCGATAGATCCACAATAAAAATGCAGAAGAAGTTCCGGGACCAAGTGCTGTCTGCAGAGTCCCAGCACATTCTGGAGCAGGGGCAGATAAACTCTGCCTGTCACCATACCTACAGCTCCTGCTGAGGGAATTTGCACGGCTACCCACCATCACCTCAAACTGAGCAAACAGACAACTACAGGGGTCTGGAAAGGACAGACTCAGACCCCGCCCAGAGGTGAGGAGGGGTCACCAGGCCCAAGCTCCTATATCCCAACCAGGGAGGGGGAGATGAGGTCCTATCAGTTCAGGTTCCGCCTCCGGGACCAAGTGCTGTCTGCAGAGTCCCGGTGCACTCTGTAGTGCGGGCAGATAAACCCTGCCTGTCACCATACCCACAGCTCCTGCTGAGGGAATTTGCACGGCTACCCACCACCACATTGAACTGAGTGAACAGACAACTACAGGGGTCCTAGAAGAACAGACTCAGACCCTGCCCAAAGAGGTGACAGGAGGCACACAAAGCCGAGAGCCACAACTGACCAGGAGCCATCTAATCATGAACCACTGAAGCCATGCGCAAATGTCAGTGCAAAAAATTACATAATAATACAAAGAACAACATGATAACTCCAGAAGAGAGTGGCGAACTTATAAATACAAGACCTGAACTGATCAATGAAGAGGAAACAGAAGGAAGCAACACCAAAAATTCCTTTTTGATGATCATCGAAGCTCTCAAAGAAGATATGAAAAATAGCCTTAAAGAAATAGAAGAAAATAGAAACAAAAAATTGGAAGAGATGAACAAATCTATGAAAGAAACATGCCAGGAACTAAAAGCTGAAATAAAAGCTGAAATAGAAGCAATAAAAAAGGTACAAAATGAGGCAAAGATGGAAATAGAAAACCTGAAGAAAAAAGCTGGAAACACAGATACAAGCATAACAAACAGTTCAAGAGATGGAAGATAGAATCTCTGAAGTGGAAGACTCAGTAGCTCAAATAGATATATCAGTCAAAAAAATAGTAAAACTAAAAAAGCCATAACTCAAAATGTTCAGGAAATCTGGGAGACCATGAAGAGACCTAATTTGAGAATAATAGGAATAGAAGAAGGAGAAGAATACCAGTTCAAAGGCACAGATAATGTTTTCAATAAAATCATAGAAGAAAACTTTCCTAACCTGAAGAAGGAAATGCCTATAAAGATACAAGAAGCTTACAGAACAACAAATAGATATGATCCCCAAAAAAAGGCAGCACGCCAGATTATAATCAACCCACAAAGCATACAGAACAAAGAAAAAATTTTAAGAGCTGCAAAAGAAAAGGGCCAACTCACATATAAAGGCAGACCCATCAGAATAACGCCTGACTATTCAATGGAAACGATGAAAGCTAGAAGGGCTTGGTCAGAAGTTATACAGACGCTAAAACAGCATGGCTGCCAAACTAGAATACTAGACCCTGCAAAATTATCAATCACCATAGATGGAGTAAACAAGGTATTTCAGGACAAAGTGAGACTGAAAGAATATCTATCTACCAATCCAGCACTACAGAGAGTATTAGAGGGAAAACTCCAACCTAAGGACACAGATACACCCAAGAAATCACAAACAATCAATAAGTCCACAGAAGAATACCCTAGAGAAAGGAAATGCAAACAAGTTGCCACCAAAAATGGCAGGA
The DNA here is from genome assembly GCA_004025045.1 of Sigmodon hispidus. Classification (NCBI taxonomy): domain Eukaryota; kingdom Metazoa; phylum Chordata; class Mammalia; order Rodentia; family Cricetidae; genus Sigmodon; species Sigmodon hispidus. Next base: position 1,978 of record PVIH01009077.1, on the reverse strand, counting down.
AATATGAATCAATGGTCACTAATTTCCCTTAATACCAATGGTCTTGACTCTCCTATAAAACGTCACACACTAACAAGATGGATACAACAACAGAAGCCATCCTTCTGTTGCCTACAAGAAACACACCTCAACCACAAAGACAGACACAGGCTTAGAATAAAGGGTTGGGAAAAGATTTTCCAGTCAAACGGTCCTAAGAAACAAGTAGGGGTTGCAATCCTAATATCTAACAAAGTAGACTTTAAGCTAAAAGCGATTAAAAGGGACCAAGATGGTCACTACTTATTCATCACAGGAAAAATTGGTCAAGAAGAGATTTCTATCTTAAATATTTATGCCCCTAATATAAGGGCACCTACTTATGTAAAAAGTACATAAGTACACTGCTAAAGATCGAATGCCACATCAATTCTTACACCCTAATAGTGTGAGACTTCAATACTCCACTTTCAACTCTGGATAGATCAACCAGACAGAGCCTCAACAGAGAAATAAGGAGTCTGAAAGAGGTTATGATGCAAAAGAATTTCATAGATATCTACAGAATCTTCCATCCAAAGGCAAAGGAATATACATATTTCTCAGCTCCTCATGAAACTTTCTCCAAAATTGAACACATAATTGCTCATAAAGCAAATATCAACAGATACAAAATATGGAAATAATGCCTTGTAACATATCAGACCACCAGGGCCTAAAGTTAGAGTTCAACAACATCAAAACCCAAAGAAAGCCTACCAACTCATGGAAACTAAACATCACTCAGCTGAACCATCTCTGGGTCAAGGAAGAAATTAAGAAAGAAATCAAAGTTTTCCTAGAATTCAATGAAAATGAATCTACAATGTATCCAAACTTGTGGGATACAATGAAAGCAGTCTTAAGAGGAAAATTCATAGCGCTAGATGCCTATATGAAAAACCTTGAGAAGTCCCACATTAGAGAACTAACAGCGCAGCTGAAAGCCTTAGAAAAATTAGAAGCGAACTCACCTAGAAGGAGTAGATGGCAGGAAATAATCAAACTTAGAGCTGAAATCAATACAATTGAAACAAAAAGAACAATACAAAGAATCAATGAATCTAAGAATTGGTTCTTTGAGATAGTTAACAAGATAGATAAGCCCTTAGCCAAACTAATCAAAAAACAGAGAGAGAGTGTCCAAATCAACAAAATCAGAAATGAAAGGGGGACATAACAACAGACCCCCAGGAAATACAGAGAATTATCAGATCATATTTTGAAAATCTGTATTCCACAAAATTGGAAAACCTAGAAGAAATGGGCAGCTTTCTGGACAGGTACCATCTACCAAAATTAAATGAAGATCAGATTAATTACCTAACAGGCCTATAACCCTTAAGGAAATTGAACTGTCATTAAAAACCTCCCCCAAAATAAAAGCCCTGGTCGAGATGGTTTCAGTGCCGAATTCTACCAGACATTCAAAGAAGAATTACTACCATTACTCTTCAAATTGAAGGAATATTGTCAAATTCCTTTTATGAGGCCACCATCACCCTAATACCCAAGCCACTCAAAGACACAACAAAGAAGGAGAATTACAGACCAATTTCCGTCATGAATATTGATGCAAAAATTCTCAACAAAATTTGGGCAAACCATATACAACAATGTATAAAAGATATCATCAACCATGGCCAAGTAGGCTTCATCCCAGAAAAGCAGGGCTGGTTTAACATATGAAAAACTGTAAACGTTATCAATCATATAAACAAACTAAAGGAACAAAACCACATGATCATATCCTTAGATGCTGAAAAAGCCTTTGACAAAATCCAACACTCCTTTATGATTAAAGCCCTGGAGAGATCAGGAATACAGGGAGAATACCTAAATATAATAAAGGTGATTTACAAGAAGCCGACAGCCAGTATCAAACTTAATGGAGAAAAACTCAAAGCAATCCCACTAAAGTCAGGAACTAGACAAGGATGTCCTCTCTCCCCTTATCTAT